>JAHRHZ010000115.1:2604083-2615272 GCA_024137785.1 Ginglymostoma cirratum | reverse complement strand
GTGTGTGTGTGTGTGTGTGTGTGTGTGTGTGTGTGTGTGTGTGTGTGTGAGAGCCTGCTGGGGGAAATGGGGCTCTACATTTCCGCCTTGAGACCACCTTGGTGACCTCTAAGCTGTTGGACTTGACAGGAACAACCCCTTGAACATGAAAAATGAAGTCTCCTTCACTCAAGTGATTAGCATCCAGCCCAGCTTTCCATTCGCATTCCACGTCTGACTACCACATGCCTTGGCAAGACATGAGCTGTGCTTGATACCCAGTCTATTAAATATCATCTTATCGGCGCTGTGCCTTCGCTATTGAAGCACAGAGGCTACCTCGACTTTCTCTATGCCAAAGAAGACACACATCAGCCACTTACCTGGCAGAACATTCAGTTGTGTTCCGTTGCCAAATATGAGTTTGTCAGCATTGCTATAATAGCCAGCACAGTGACAATTACTCAGACACAAACCCTCGATGGGGACCAGGGGTGAGACTTCCCAGTTTCCCACTTGTTTCAACATCAGCAAAGAATGATATAATTTCGTGAAAATCAGAAGGAATATTTGGTAATCTGGAGGTAAAAATCTGCAATCCTGTCCATCCCAAAGTATACTGAGGAGACGGACAGGAACTCCCTTCAGTGAAATTAAACAATATTGTAGAGGAATTACTCCTGACTTTCATTCATCCCTTGCACCCACGCTTTGAGCAATGAAAAATATTGCAGAGGCCCCAACTCCCTCTCTAATTGCAATGCTGCTTCAGTACAAGCCCCTCCATGCATTAGTGGAGAGATGGTCTTTGGTGACTGAGGAGAGATCCCTAGGCAGGGCCCTTGGATTCAGGGAGTGGGGAGGGAATTCAAGGGAACAACCTTCCCCAGATAGCACAGGTTAGGGCAGAGAGTGAGGGAGGACCTCAGCGGGTTAGCTCAAGCACCAACTTAATTCGGGCCCCACTTGCTTGTCCCTGCTGAGTGCCAGCTCCCACTCAAAGAAAGAACAAAATCAGTCAAATAAGCAGGACATTTACCGGACAATATTCAGGTCGAAATTGGCATCAGACTTACTGGGTTCCACGGTGAGTTGGGTCCCACTGCCAAAGATCATCTTTGTAGTCCACACAGTGCTAACAGACGGCACAAAAATACGACTCCAACCACATGTACAGTAATGCCTAGGTTTACATTTCACCTTTTGCTTTAGCTGCGGGGTACACTTCAGATTCAGTTTGCAAGTCAGAAAACCATACAGCTCGGAAACAAACCCTTCAGTCCAACCAGTCTGTGCTGCCCATGTTCACAAACTAAACTGGACCCACCTGCCTGCTCCTGGCCCATATCCCTCCAAATGTTTCCTGTTCATGAACTTATCTAAATGACTTTTAAGCATTGTAACTGTAACTACATCCATCAGTTTTTCTGGCATTTCATTTCCAACATGAACCACACTTTGTGTAAACAAAACTTCCTTGTCCTTTTAGATCTTTCTCCTCTCACCTTAAAAGATGTGCCCCCCAGTTTTGAACTCCCCCGTTCAGGGAAAAATACCCTTGTCGTTCACCTTACCAACGCCTTTCATGATTTTATAAACCTCTACAAGGTCACCCCTCAGCCTCCTACGTTCCAGTGGAAAAAAGTTGCAGCCTATCCAGCCTTTTTTGATAACTCAAACCTTCTCTAACCGGCAGCATCCTGGTAAATCTTTTCTGAACTGGACATGGTACTCCAGAAGAGGCCTCACCAACATCTTCAACAACCTCAACATAAAGTCCAAACTCCTGTACTCAGAGGTCTGAATTAGGATATCCTTGGTGATAATTGTTACCGTTTCCCACCCCTCATTAAACCATCTTTTCCGCTCCTCTGCATTAATTTCAGAGTCCATAAATTCGCATTAGCATCCAATTTCACGGTTAAATTGCCTTGTAGCTGAGTTTCCTTTGACTCATCTGCCATTGATTTGGGAGAATCAGAAAAGATAGGGGTTTTTGGAAGAGGTGGGGAGGGGGGGCTAGAATAATTACTTATCAAACTCCAAAGCTCATTGCAAAACTTTACGCTCTGTCTTCTGTTAGCATTTGAAAGGAATGGGGGAGGTGTCGGTGGGAAAGAAAGGTGAATTTTGTTCACTTTGGCCCATGTTCTATTTTTTTGGGGAAGGGGCAGATTTGATGGGCCGAAGCGGCTTTTATTCTCTCCTACTCTCCCTCCAGTCCGGTCCTGAGGCCAAATTGAAATTAGTGCAGTACAGCTGTTCGTTAGCTCGAGACGGTGGCTTGGCTTCTCTGTCACATACTTTTTTGCACTCCCCGCTCCACCCCATCCGTGTATTCCCCAAGGCTCAGAACGGAAAGAAATGACATTCACTCACAAGAAACGTTTGCACTTACTCGGCACGACGTCCATCTTAGTGCCACTGCCAAAAATCAGCTTGTCATCATAAGCTGCACAGTGACAACCACCCAGACAGGAACCTTGTTCCATTGATATGGAAAAAACACCACCAACCCCCTTCACCAAGGGAGCTGTCTCACTCAGTGACCTGGAATCCATCTCCATTCCCTGTCTCTACTCGACCAGACCCTGCCATGGCTCAACAATTTACACCAGAGATTTAACATGCCATGCCCTTGTAAAGAATTGCCGGGCTCGGAAACACGGATTTTCCCAAGTGCTAAGCATCAACATCTCAACTTACCTGGCTCCACAGTCAGTTGGGTCCCAGCTCCAAAGATCAGTGGTTCATACACAATGATAACTGGCCTGACATATACCTGTTGACTTGCCGAGAATTCCAACTCCATTAGGACCAGTGAATGACAGCGTCGGGGAAGGACTGGTGAATTAGCGACAGGAAGACATATTTTGATGGGATTAGACCAGGAATAAACCTCTGGCCTGAAACATTTCTGATTTAGACTTACCATGCCGCCAGCTTACAATGCCAGAGTCTAGTACTTTGGGAAAGACAGGAAAAGAAAATCTTTGAAGAGCTGCAAAGGAGTCTCCGAGCCGCACCATGGAGCAGAATTGTTGGAAATGCAAGAAGATGCGTTGTGTTCAAATTTATTCCAACAACTTGCTGGGATCTCTTTCTCACTGCAGCATTACTGTCTCCTCAATACCAATTCATAATTTCCCCCTCCCCCCAACCGTCGTCTTGTTGCAGTAAAGGATACGAGATCAAGTGAAAAAGATACCAATAGCTTGTACTTACTTGGCTCCACAGTCAATTTGGTTCCTGCTCCGAATATTAGTGGTCTGTAGGTACACCATGATAAATATCCACGTCAAAACTCAAAGAGCGTGGATGCCAATTAACCCTGAACTGGCATGAGTCACCTCTTAGCCCAGTTCACCATAACCCACCACCTAAGTTTATAGTCTGCCTGGGTCAGACACCAACTGCTAAGGTCCACACTCTCAATGGCCGCTCACTCGTTCTCACACCACTAGGAAATACCAAGACTGGCCAAGAGCATGAGGAGAATTTCCTTCTTCATTTTACAACGAGATCCTTAAAAAATAAACACATATATGCGTCAAGCAAAGAAAATTGCTTGAATTGATTGGAACCCCTTAGAAAGTGATGGCTTTACCAGCTCTTTAAGGGGGACTTAAAACTGAGATTTTTGGAAAACTACAGAGCTGTCTGGATTATTCCAGTTTGGATTCCCAATGGAATATGGTAAATCACTCCCTCTCACCCACTGTTCTGGGAATGGAGAGCAGCGAAAATGAGGAAATACAATACCCAAGAGAGGGCAGTCAGATCCCGAAATAAACCCACACACGCAAAAGAGAAATTGTTACAGAAATTCAGGAGTTTTGGCAGCTTCTGTGCAAATGGACAGAGACACAAAGAGAGAGAGAGAAACATAATTAATGCAAAAAACTGGTACTCACTGGGTCTCACGATCAGCCTGGTCCCATTTCCGAATAGGAGTTTCTCGCTATCTCTATATGTTGCACACAGTCCAATCCCTGGACAAAATCTACTCGTTGCCCCCTTATCTCTTCGGGACCATGCCTCATCCCTTCTCTGGGGTGGGTACAGACCAGAGAAAACAACTGGACAGGTCTTTCCATAAATCCAGGAGCAGAAATCAATAGAAACAGGCTCAAAGGTGGGAAAAGTGCACAGAATGGAAAGGGAGAATGGGTGGTGGGATTTGGAAGGGTGTACGGTAAAGCTCTGGGTAAATCAGAGGGTCGTTAGAAAGGATTTAGAGGGTCCTTTGTGGCCGGAGAAGTTATTGTACGGGCGCTGCAGGAGATTATGTTACCGTGTCCCAGCTTCGTATATATCCCACAGTGATACAAACCAGTACAAAAACTGTGCACAGACTGCTGTCTGCAGATTAGAGGATCTCACCCTCTCTGATTCACTCCGCCCACTCTTACATTTGGGCTGTTTCCAGAAACAGTTCTTAAAGAAAGCTTCCTCAATGAGTGAGGGAATAGGTCAGGAGCTCTTATCCAGCTGAATGACCCATTCACTCACCCGGAACTGGACCTCACCAACATCGTGCCATTCCTTCCACTATGTCACTCTCCTGAATCGCTAGTCCCAACCGCTACGAGACCCGGCAAATGGATGAGAATCCCAGATGGACGTGTCGGGGAAAGGGTCCAGCTCACACTATCTCTGAGAAATATCTTTGAGGTTTGCTCTCGTGTTGTGGAAAGAAAGTCATAAATTGTAATTTCCTTCTATCTCTCTTTTTCTCTATTTAACTTTGCTTGCCTGATTCTGAGAACGGAGGAAGGTAGCATTCTATTTTCACCCATGTCACTAATATCTTTCTTAGTTTTTCTGTTAAAACACATTTGGCCGTATTTCTCAAATGTAATCCTTTTCTTCTTAGTAGGAACAAGCTATGGTTTTGGGAGAAATGGTGGCTCTAATAAGATGTAGGCTAACAAAGGGAATGCAGGTGGACCAGTGGAGATTTAATGTAACCTTGGCAGTATAGATTCGATAGGCTGAAGGGCTTCTGTATGCTTCTATGATTTAAACACTAGCTCTCCGTCTCTAGCAGTTAAATGGAATTAAACCCATTGCCAGACACAGCCTGATACACCTCCCCGCCTCAGCAAGGACCATCTTCAACAAGTCAGAATCTAACCTACATCCTTTGACATTCAACGGCGTTACCATCACTGAATGCTCCTCCCGTCGACATCCTGGGGGTGACCCTCGACCATAATCTGACCCAGACCCAGCCACATAAACACAGGGTCTACAAGAGCAGGTCAGACGCTGGGAATCCTGCAGCGAGTCACTCACCTCCTGTCTCCCCCCACACCAAAGCCCTGTCCCACCATCGACAAGGCACAAGGCAGGAGGGTGAGGGAATACTCCCACTTGTCCCTAGATGTGGGCAGCTCCAACAACACTCGAGAAGCTCGACACCATCCAGGGACAAAGTAGCCCCTTCTCAATTGGCAGCACACCCACTAACATCCTACTCCCTCCACCACCGACGTTCAGCAACAGCAGTGAGAACCATCTACAGAAGCACTGCAGAAATTTAACAAAGAACCTCAGCCAGCACCTTCCATGACCACTTCTATCTAGAAGGGCAAGGGGCAGTAGATTCGTGGGAACACCAGCCCCCTGCAAGTTCCCCTCTGACCCTTTCCCCATTCCGACTTGGAAATATATCGGCCGTTCCTTCAGTGTGGCTGGGCCCATAACCTGGAATTCTATCCAGTAGGGACATCATGGGTCTACCCTACAACACGTGGACTGCAGCGATTCAAGAAGGCAGCTCACCCCCACCTTGTCAATGGCGGGGTGGGCAACTAAGGAAGTGGTGATAAAAGGTGGGCCCAGACAGCGATGCCCACGTCCCACAAGTGAGTAAGACATAAGACATTTTACAGTATGGTTATGGGCGGGTAAACATTTTTCTCTTTAAATTAGACAATGTTTGAAATCCCTGGTACATTCCTGAGTTTTGAACAAGGTACATGAACTTCCCTGGATTGTTAACAATTACAGAATTTATAAAGGAAGTCGCTGATCACGGTTTAAAGAACTCAACACTCCTTACGTGTAATGATGGCTATGGTGGTTAACACCAAAGCTGTGGGCTAACACCCCACAGAGCCTATCGAATGATAGATGTGGCCAGGGAGCAGAGATTTCAAAACAGCTCACCCGAACACAAGTGAAACAGGGCCGGCAGTTCCTCACACTGTCTGTATGTCTTTGATTTGTTTCATTATTGTCACAAATACTTGACTACAGTGAAAAGTTTTGTTTTGCGTGCAGTACAGGCAGATCATACCATACAAAGTGCATTAGGGTGATAAAACAGAGCGAGGAATACAATGTCACAGCTGCAGAGAGGGTGCACAGACAGCGAGATCAACATTAGATTTAAAATTTGAAAGGCCCATTCAGAAGTCTGATGACATGGGGAAAGACGCTATTCTTGAATCTGTTGGTATATATATTCAAACGTTTGCAACTTTTCTCCGTTGGACAAGAGTATAACCAGGCTGGGAGGGGCTTTTGAAGATGTAGGCTGCTTTCCCGAGGCAGTGGGAAGTGTAGATGGAGTCAATGGTGGGAAGCCTGGTTTACGTGTTGGACTGGGCTGCATTCATAACTGTCTGTCACTTCTTGTGGTCTATGATTACAGCAGAAGTTGCTTGGATGTATCAGGATAAAATGCTTTCAGTGGTGCATCTGTAAAAACTGGGAAGAGTCTTTGTGGACGGGCCAAACTCCCATAGCCTCCTGAGGGAGTTGTTGGTGGTGGTGTGCTTTCTGAGCAGTAGCGTTGATGTGGATGGGCCAAGATAGATCCGTGGTGATATTCAACCCCAGTTACTTGGGACCTCTGGGCCGTCTCCACATCAGCACCATTGATACAGTCAGGCACCAGCTGGAAGTCGATGATCAGCCCCTTCATTTTCCAGACGTTGAGGGAGAAATTACTGTCTTCACATCATGCCACTAAGCTCTCTATTTCCAGTTGAGAACTAACTCAAACACTGACTGTCTTTTCATCCGAATGTCACTCCCTCTCTCTGACATCCCGACCCCTCACCTCATCATGTGGGTTAGCGGATAGAGAGGCTGAATCAAAAGTATTCCATTGCGTGCCAGTAGATGTCAATGTCGTGGCTAGCTAGCAATCTTCTGGAAAATGGACTTAAGCAGGTCCCTGTGTGCCTGAAGGCAAATAGCAGAGTTCCGAGTATGTCTCAGTGACAATAATAGAAATGGGGCTTCGATGTGAGGACGTCTGGGCACTTGATATAAAGGACGTGACAAAGGCTTAGGGACACACCAATGGGAGATGGGGAGCGGTGGTGGTGTGTGACAGGACCATTTAGGAAGTTGTTTGCGAGTCTCAAATCGTGTGGAAGTCCCTGAGGAGTAGGTGGGAGGACAAAGCTTGTTTGGTCAGATCCCTGAAACAAAAAGAGGTAAGGTCAAGCCTCCTGGGCTGTCTGAAAGGGCTGCAAGAGAGATTGAGGAACAGACCATCGGGAAACTCAGAGGCAAGTGGTCAAACTTTTCATTGGGCAAAGAATGCCACTGGTAGGCAGGGTAGGAATTTCTCTGCTGTGTCTGTCTGTCTGTCTCTCTCTGTGTATGTGTGTGAGTGTATGAGGGAGAGTGTATGTGAGTGTGGTGTGTGCATGAGTGTGTGTGTGAGTGTGTATGTGTGTGTACACATGTGTGCGTGGGAGTGTGGTGAGTGTTTGTGCATGTATACGTGTGTGTGAGTGTGTGTGTGTGAGAGAGAGTGTAAATATGTGTGTCTGTGCGTGTGTCGGTGTGTGTTTTGTGTGTGCATGCGTGCGTGTGTATATGTGTGTGTACATGTATATGCGTGTGTGTCTGTGTACGTGTGTGTATATTTGTGTGTGTTTGTGTGAGAGTGTGTGGTCTGCGTGTGCATACATGTGTGTGAGTGTATGTGTGTGTGTGAGTGTGTGTGTGCGTGTGTGTGCATGTGTGTGTAATTGTGGGTGTGTGAGAGAGTGTGTGTGTGAGTGTGAGAGAGAGTGTGTGTGAGTGTGGTATGTGTCAGTGTGTGTGTGTATGAGTGTGCGTATACATATGTGCATGTGTGTATGAGTGTGAGTGTTTGTGTGTGTGTTGCTCGGAATTTTCCCCGTTCAACCAGGCTGGAGGTTACGTGGGCGAACAGAGTTTCAGCTCAAGGCCAGAAACAGGACAGATAGTAATCGACCTGCACTCAGGAAATTACCAACTCAAACCCCGGACTCTGCAAAGTCCTCCTCACAAACTTCTGGCAACTAGTGTCGAGATTGGGACAGTTGTCTCATAAACTAGTCAAGCAAACAGCCTGACATAGTCATACTCACAGAATCATACCTTACAGACAATGTCCCAGACACCATCCTCACCATCCCTGGATATGTCCTGTCCCACTGGCAGGACAGACCCAGCAGAGGTGGCAGTACAGAGGTATACATTTGGGAGGGAGTCCTCAACATTGATTCCGACTCCATGGTTTCAGGTTAAACGTGAGCAAGGAAACCTCCTGCTGATTATCACATACCTCTATCTGATGAATCAGTACTCCTGAATGTTGAACAACACTTGGAGGAAGCACTGAGGATGACAAGGACACACAATGTACTCTGGGTGGGGGATATCAATGTCCACCAGCAAGAGTGGCTTGGTTGCAATACTACAAATCGGGCTGGTCGGGTCCTAAAGGACATAACTGCTGACTGGGTCCGTGGCAGGTGGTGAGGGAGCCAACAAGAGGGAAAAACATACTTGACCTCATCCTTACCAATGTGTTGACTGCAGATGTACCTGTACATGACAGTATCAGTTACAGTAACCATCGCACGGTCCACTTTTATTTTCACAACAGAAGATACTTCCAAATAAGTCAGAACAGAGGCTGAAATCTGGATGCACTGCAGCAATTCGCCAAAGATTTTCAGGCAGCATCTCCCAAACACATGACCACTTACATCGAGAAGGACAAGGGGCAGCAGAGAAATGGGAATACCAGCTTCTGCAAGTTCCACTCTGAGCCACTTCCCATCCTGATGTGGGAATATATCGGATGTTGCTTCAGTGTTGCTGGGTCAGGATCCCAGAATTTCCTCCCTAAGGGACATTGTGAGTCTAGCCTACAGCACAGGGACTGCAGAAGTTTAAGAAGGCAGCTCATCCCCACCTTCTCAAGGGAGGAAACTAGAGTTGGGGCAATAAATGCTGGGCCCAGCCAGCGATGCTCCTCGTCCCATGAGTGAATAAAAAAAAGCAACTGAATTACAAAAATATTTACATATAAGTCTAATTTAAAGGTTTCTAAACACACACAGTATACACACACATGCAATCTAGAACAATGCACAGCATCGAAATGATCATTAAAAATTCAAGGTGGTACGCTTGCCTTTATTGCTCAGATCACTGAGTGTTGGAGTTGCGAGGACATGTTGTGGCTAGACAGGGCATTGGTTCAGCCATTTTTGGAATATTGTGGACGTTTGTGGTCTCCCGGTAATAGGAAAGATGTAGTGAAACTGGAAAGGGTTCAGAAAAGATTTACAAGGAAGTTGCCAGAGTTGGAGGGTTTGAGTTATATGGAGAGGCTGAATAGGCTGGGGTTATTTTCCCCGGACCAGCTGAGGGGTCACCTTATAAAGGTTTATAAAATCACGAGGGGCACAGGTAGTGTGAATAGACAAGGTGATTTCCCCAGGGTAGGGGAGTCCAAAACTAGAGGTTGTAGGTTTAAGATGAGTGGGGAAAGATTGGAAAGGGGACCCAGGCGGTAACTTTTTCACACAGGGTGTGGGTGTATGGAACAAGCTGCCAGAGGAAGTGGTGAAGGCTGGTCCAATTCCAACATTTAAAAGGCATCTGGATGGTTACATGAGTCGAAAAGTTTTAGAGAGGTATGGGCTAATTGCTGGCAAATGGGGCTAGTTCAGTTCAGGAAACATGATTGGCATGAACGAGTTGAGCTGAAGGGTCTTTTTCAGTGCTGCATGACGCTATAAGTTAGCAGCTAATGAGGTTTCAAGGCCTTCTCTCTCTCTCTCTCTCTTTCTCTGTCTCTCTCCCTCTCTATGCATTTCTCTTTCTCTCTCTCTCCTTTTCTCTCATTCTCTCTCTCTCTCTCCCTCTCTCTGTCAAACAGTAAAGAGTAAATGTGACCTGGTTTCAGGGTGCTAATTCAGTCCATTCACAGCCCCTGTTTACACACGGAGATTGACTTATGTGCATGGTGGAGTTTCCCTGTGTGAGCCTGGACCCGGGGGAGAAAAGGCAGAGGGGAGGGGTTCCTGCTGTGGGTAGGATCTTACGGCAGACTCTGCTCTGACGGAGAGAGCAGACCATCATTCGCAACTTCCCAGCCAGATCTTCATGCCCTGTCTCTGGCTGACTGTGTTCGTTCAGCAACGAGACAGCTCTGTCTGATATGGAGTGCTATCTACCACAATGTGTCCTGCTGTATCTGCTCAGTCAGTACCCGTAGGATAGGAGTGGAACATCGATTGGAACAAGACATTGGTAAACTCGTACTGTGCCCTCGAATTTATTCTCATAGTCACTAGTTAACTGAAGCTGACTGGCTGCAGTGATCTCTTCCCTTAGGGAGACCTGTCCCAAACTCTGGGGAGATGGATGGTGCCCTGTGACATTATCTATGTTGGTCACTGACATCAAGGAAGGCAGTAGTTTCGAGGCATCTACTCCCAGCTAGATCACTCATTCTTCTCCCTCTCTGGTATCCGGACTTAATTCACCAAAGATCCTCAGGTAGCACCTTCCAAACCCACGACCACCTCATCCTTGAAGGACAAGGGGCAGTAAGTACGTGGGAAGGCCAGCCCCATGCAAGCTCCCGTCTGAGTCACTCCCTGTCCCAACTTGGAAATATATTGAGATAACAAGGTGGAGAGCTGGATGGACACAGCAGGCCAGACAGCATCAGAGGAGCAGGAAAGCTGACGTTTCTGGTCTGGACCCTTCTTCAGAGAAAATCTACTTCCTGGAAATGTATTGGCCGTTCCTTCAGTGTGCCTGGGTCAGAATCCTGGATTTCCTTCCTCAAGGGGCATTGTGGGTCTACCTACAGCACATGGACTGCATCGGCTCAAGAAGGCAGATCACCCCCACCTTCTTAAGGGGGTAACTAGGTCCGGGGTAATAAATGCAGTGCCCAGCTTGTGACATGC
>JAHRHZ010000115.1:2592208-2602899 GCA_024137785.1 Ginglymostoma cirratum | reverse complement strand
TCTTAGTCTGTGTCCACGTGTACCTGTGTGTATCAATATCTGAGTGTTGGCCTCTGCGTTTCTCTGTATGCATGTGTGTGTGTATACTGTGCATATCTATATCAGTGTGTGTGTGTATCTAAGTCTGTGTGTGCATGTCCCTGTGTATATCTATGTCTGAGTGTGTGCCTCTGTGTGTATCTCTGTGCGTGTATGTGTGTGTGTATACTGTGCACATCTATATCTCTATGTGTGTATCTAAGTCACAGTGTATATCTGATGGCTGGTTTGTGATACTGGGTGACACTCACAGCCTGGGTTCAATTTGCTGCATCGGCATGAAGGATTCTTTGTCTCAACTTCCCCCTTCGTCTGAGAAATGGTAAGCTCAGGTGAAAGCACCACCATTCACCCTTCTCTAATGGGACAGTAGACTTGTGGTCTTGAAGGGCTATAGCAATGTTACCTTTCGCATGTGTGCATATACATCTCTCTGTGTAGATATACCTCTCTGTCAGTGTTTATGTGTAGCAAAGTCAGTGTACGTGTGTCTCTCTTTGGTCTGTGTTTACAAGTTTATCTATCTGTGTGTGTGTATGTGTGCGTGTGTGTGTGCCATCTGTCTGTTCTTACCTGAATCTGTGTATATACATCCCTCCAATGAGTGGGAGATATTTTCTCCGGGGAATTAATTAATTAAAAATCTCGAAACCACTCCCTGTTTCTCTCTTGTGCCACCCTCCACACGCTACTGCATCGGAGGAGATTTAAAATCCATCAGGGATTTGTTTTAAAAAATATACTTTATTCATTAAAATCTTTATATACTATATATTGACACAAAAGCAGTTCGGTTTGACACAGTTGCATATCAAGCAAACAAAACTTTGACCTTTGACTCTATCGCGCCCCCAAAAAAACACATAGACCTCTCACGCAAAATTAATATTTACGTATATTTGAGGCGCCAGGAGTGTCCGATAACAGAAAGAATCGCCATTTACCTTCAGCAAAAAGGCCTCAGGCCATGGTCTTTGCCCACCGCACCTTGGTGGCAGCTGTCCTAAGGTTTAGTGCATCCCTTAGCATGTAGACTCAGTGAGAGGGAACTTGGAGCACCATTCAAATGGACAGAAGCATCAGTTCATACTCACACTCATACAGTCAATGTGGAGAGGGCACAAGTGAACGGTTGTCTCTGTGTGTGTGTGTGTGTGTGTGTGTGTGTGTGTGTGTGTGTTGTGTGTGTGTGTGTGTGTGTGTGTGTGTTTGTGTCCAAGTGTCCCTCTGTGTCTGCGTGTGTGTATCCACGCGAGTGTGTGAAATTGTCTGCTTGTGCGTGCGGGCATTGGGAGGTAGGTGCAGTGCAACAATGAATGAATTGCAAAGCAAGTTTCTCTCTCCCGTGTTCCTCCAACTTGCGTTTAAAGAGCTACAACGCCACCCTCTGCTGGTAGATAGACGCCGCTGCACAGCCGAGCAACAGGACGCTAAAGATCAGCCCCATTAACACTGCAATACTGGTCCAAATGCGCACACAGCATCCCTGATCCAGAAGCTTACTCTAAGCAAATACACCTCCTAACAAACTGTGGACTGTAAATACGACAAATAGACATGGAGTTGTGGAAGAAGGTGCTCAGAATGGTAAGGAAGTAGGAAAACCAAAAACAAAATAAATACCGAAATGTCAACAGCGAATTTATGAAGGCCACTTGACGTGCGAGTTTAGGGCAACAAACACAGCACACTGCCTTTGTGTGCGAGTCGATGCTGCTGTCACGTTGAATGGTGCTGTTTGCACTCCCCTGAATCCCTGGGAAGTTTCACCTTCCTCTTGTGCAGTATCGGAAATCCGCCAACAGAGGCAGATCATGTCCAACACAAACCAGAGCAGCCGAGAAGGAGACTGCGAGACTTTTCAATGGATTGACTCAGTCACTGTCATCTCTGAAGACAATTTATCTCCCAACGCAGCTACGCGTGGCTTTAGAACTGACACTAGACCCGTGAAACAGCTTCCCAGATGAACGATTCTTATCTTTTGAATACATTTTCGACCAGGATCTGACAACCAGAGCAACTCACAGCAGAACAGACACACACCCCGAAACACACAGGCAAAGGCCACAAAGTGAACATGCATAACTGAACATTCATACACACAGACACATATTCACTAGCTCTTACACAGGAGTGCACAGACAAACACGCACACACACAGAGGTACAGACATAGAGACACAGAAAATAGGTGCAGGAGTAGTCCATTCAGCCCTTTGAGACTGCTCCACCATTCAATGTGATCATAGCAGATCAAGCAGTCTCAGTATCCTATCCACGCTTTGTCTCCACACCCCCGACCCCTTTAACTGCAAGGACCACGTCCAGCTCCCTCTTGAATATGTGAAATGAACTGGTCTCAATGGTTTTCTGTGGGAGAGAATTCCACAGGATCACAGCCCTCTGAGTGAAGAAATGCTTCGTCTTCTCAGCCTTGAATGGCTTACCACGTAGTCTTAACTTTCACCTCTAGTTCTGGGCTTCCCCAACATCAGGAACTTCCTTTCTGCATCAATCCTGTCCAGTCCCACCAGGACTTTATACGTATCTGTAAGACACCCCACCACCACCATGTCTTCTAAATTCCAGTGACTATAAGCTCAGTTGATCAAGTCTTTCTTTATGAGTCAGTCCTGCCATCCTGGGAATCAGTGAACCTTCACTGAACTCCCTCAACAACAAGGATGTCCTATCTCAGACTAGGAGACATAAAAACTGCACACAATACTCAAGATGTGGCTCACCAAGGCCCTTTATAATGGCAGCAACTACTCCAATACTCATATCGTCTCGCTGCACACGAGTCCTCTAACATAGACATATTTGCATTGAAATACACACACAGACACAAATAGAAATGTACACAAGTATACACACAGACTAAATAAACACACCCGGACAGAAATCTCTCTCACTCATTCACACACACACACAGACACACAGACACACACACAGACACACACACACACACACACACACACACACACACACACACACACACACACACACACACACACATTCCTAAGGTGTTAGGGCCAAAGATAGCTATTGTACCATTATTCAGGTGTGCCGTGTATCATGTTCTGTGAGGCCTCTGTTCAGTGAGTCAAAGAAAAACACCCACAGAGGGGAAGAAGGAAGATGAGACTGATCTCAGCGAAGAATGCTGAGAGGAACTAACAGAGGGGGAGGGCGATAACCTTGAGCCTGAAGGTAGAGAAAAAGAGGACAGGAATAAAGGTGATATCAGAGATATTGCTGGATAAGATTGAAATTGAGTGTAGTGATGTGGAAGGTGGGACTATAATTTGAAAGGGGACAGTTTGTGTGGGTGCAAGTATTACGTGTGGGTGGGAACGTGTAGGTATTTTCGTGGCACCTCTGAACTGGAAAGAGCAAAAATTGGTATCAATTAGGGAATCGGGGCAGGAAACAGAGAGCAGAATCTTGGGAGTAAAAGACATGGTGAGTCTGGGGGATCACTTATCATGGATGGAAAGAAATCTGACAGAATTTTAAGTGCAGTAACTGTAACCCACCTCTGGGTCTGATCACGTTGAGCTGTGTCTGTCTGCTTTGAGCATATCATATCACATGTGAGTATGCGTGTGTGCGTGGGAATGTGTATGTGTGTGTGTGTGTGTGTTTCAGTGTGTGAGTGAATGCGTGTGTGTGTGTGTGTGTGCGTGTATGCGTGTGTGAGGGTGTGTCTGTGTATGTGTTTTGAAGAGTTTGTGTGTGTGTGTATCTGTACTACACAGTGCAAATGCGTGAAGGTTCAACGTAAGAATGAAATTATCAGTACTACTCCCAAAGGTCCTTGAGTAGATTTACTATACTCCCCTGCTGTACGTTGTATCAAGCTCCATCTGCTAGTGCTTCCCGGTATCACTGTCATCGTATTGCATTTATCGATCTCTGCTGTTGGCTTCTCTGTGGTCCAACAGGTTTATTTAAAAACACAAGCTTTCGGAGCCCCTGTCCTTCTTCTGGTATTAGTGAGAGAGCTAGGATCAGACACAGAATTTAGTCTTTCCTTAGTTTTCTCAGGACCGTGACTTGAAAGGAATTGGGGATTTACATATACATATTAATCAATTAAAACCTTCTCGTCGATTAAAGATTTAACGGCATCTTAGGTTTGTTTAGGAGGTCCTCACCAATGGTGTGAACCTTTGCTCTTTTACTTATAAATTCTGAGTCTGATACCATCTCTCACACCAACACGTGAAGAAGGGATAAGGGGCCAAAAGCTCGTGTTTTCAAATAAACCTGTTGGACTATAACTGGTGTCATGGGACTTCTGACTTTGTCTACCTCCAGTCCAACGCCAGCACCTCCACACCATGGCTTCTCTATGGATACTCAGTGCCGTCTTTATCGCCCTCTGTTGGCGTCTCTCTATCTTTAGTCTGAGTTTCACTTTCATTGTCTCAGTCTTTTGGATTCTCTCTGGATCCGTGAACTCAGCCTCAATTGATTGCTGACTCCATAATGAAAGCCACCCCTCCAAAAATAAAACAACTACATGATGGTACCTTTCATCCAAAGTTATTGAGCCTTCCTTTCAGCTACACTTCACGGTAGTTACTTTCGCTACTGACAATATTATTCTCTCAGTTTCACTAACGTGGTGTGTAAAAGGTTCCAGTCCTTGAATTTCTATTAGTTTGTGGGCGGAAGTATAACAGCTACACTTCCTGCTCTGGCCTGTTGTGCACTACACAGAGGAGAGCTGCTGTTTATTTCAGTGTTGTACTCCTGTCAATAAGACATGAAGAAAGAGGTGTGATTAATCCTGAGTGTAATCAACCCAGGTGAGTTGCAATTGAGATAACAAGGTGTAGAGCTGGATGAACACAGCAGGCTAAGCAGCATCAGAGGAGTATGAAGGCTGACGTTTCGGGCCTAGACCCTTCTTCAGAAAATTTTCGTTCATTCTGTTCATTCTGAACAATTCACTCCTCATCTACAAAAATCCACGGTTTGTTAAGAGGTAGTGTTTGCTCAGTGCGAGTTTCTGGATCACGGAAGGTTTGCACACAATAAACAGATCTCACAATGTAATGAGGCTGACTCATATAACGGACTCAAAGTTAGATTCTCTTAAAATGGCGGGATGTACTTCAGCCGTCTTCGTAATGCTGGAAAACCTGCTCAATTTCTTGATTTGTTCGTGACCATTAACAGACCAGACATTCAGCTCCACTCCTGGACTCTAAAGCGTGGAACCATTCTGATTCAAACCCCACGAAAGTAGAACATAATTAGTTTGTGTTAATCCAGGATTGGAGGTCTGCAGAGAAATGATGCGAGTAGACATGCTTTGTGTTTTATGATCATCAGCATTATTCGTCAGATAATGAGCGAGCTGTGTGGAGGGATCTTGTGCCATTGTGGTACTGTCCCTATTTGTGTCAGGAGGTTCACATTCAAGTGCCACATGATCTGGACGTGTGTAATGAAAAATTGACTAAGTGGACGCAGAAATGTTATTTTCCCCCATAGGGGAGTCTAGGAGCAGAAGGCATAATATCAGAATAAGGATTCACACATTTAACATACAACACAATAGAATATCTTTTATTGTCACGTGTATTTCATATTAGGAGTACAGTGAAAAGCTTTCACAACCTCTGCCTTCTCACAGCGACATCTTAGTTACAAGTACCTAAATACAATTCTTGGGCACAGCAGAAGAACAGAAGTAGTAGTGTAACTTACAGAGTTGAAAAGTAAGTTAAAAATAGAACGTCATTAAAGGGTTGACATTATTGCAAGGAAGGAAATTTCAAATACACAATGCAGTATAACATCTTACAGTAGGGCATCCACACGTGTTCTGATTGGCCAGTCCAACAGCCATCCCTGCTGTGCTCCAAGTCTAAGGCTGCACTACACCGGCACTCAGCTGCTCCAGGGTAAGTGCCAGGACTGCCTCCCCCAGGCTGGTGTTTGCCCGGGACTCGCTGCCTTCGCGACGCTCCTTGGTTGCTTCTTCGCACGGCTCCGGGGCTTGCAGCCTACGCACTGATTCAGGGCTTACAGCCCACACACTGTTCCCAGGCTCACAACTCCCGTGCTGCTCCCGGGCTCACAGCCCACCTACTGCTCCCGGGCTCCCCGCGCACGCCCTGCTCCCGCACTCGCAGCCCACGCGTTGCTCCCAGGCTCACAGCCCACGTGCTGCACCAGGGCTCCAAGCACACGCACTGCTCCAGGGCTCACAGCCCACGCACTGCTCCAGGGCTCACAGCACACGTGCTGCTCCCGGGATCACAGCCCACGTGCTACTCACGGGATTACAGCCCATGCGCTCTTCCAGGCCATGCTGCTCCAGGGACTTGCTGCTGGCGCCTGCCGCTCCATCAGTATCCACCACAGAAGCTGATTGGAGAGAAGGAGAAAAAGAAAGAGGACAATAAATGGGAAAACAAAGAAAAAGAACAGGCGGAGCAGACGAACTCTGGCAGGAGCATTCTACTCTGCCGCCATCTTGCCAGAACTGAGTTGAAGAGGCACCCTCTTCTTTCAGAGGGAAAAGAATGTCTGGAATTGTTTATCACAGAGCTTGTGTGCTAAGTATGTTCAAGACTGAGATAGACATGGAAAGACTGTATAGACTTGTAACCTCTTGAGGTTGCAAAATTCTCACGTAATTGAATTGAAACATATGATTCTGAGAGAACATGATTAGAACTTACATCTGTAATCCTCACGCTGTCCACATCTCACCCTCTTTGTAATCTCCACATTTACCCCTCTGTAATCTTCACTGTGGCCACCTCCCTAATACCCACACTGATTCTGTTTGTCTCTATATGTATGTTGACCTTACTGTTCTCTCTCTGACTGATTCCCAGGCCATTTTCACATTGTGCTTGCAGTAACTTCAGACAGCCAGCAGAGGGTGGCATTGTATCACTTCGGCAAGAGCAACGTCGCGCGGCTTTCGAAGATATCTTCCATTTCACAGAAAGATGAGCGAGCACGCTCAGAGACACCCCCATACACAGTGTGGTCGGACTGAAGATTTTTTCCTTTCATTCATGGGATGAAGACCTCGCTGGCTGGACAAGCATTTATTGCCCAGAGGGCGGTTAAGAGTCAACCAGGTCTGGAGTCACCAGGTAAAGATGGCAGTTTTCTTCCCTAAGGGCACTAGTGAACCAGGTGGGTTTTTCCCCAACAACTGACAATGGGTTCACGGTCATCAGAGTCTTAATTGCAAATATTTATTGTGAGACTCGAACCCGGGTCCTCAGAACATTGCCTGGGTCTCGGGATTAGCAGTCCAGTGATTATACCACTAGGCCATTGTATCCCCATGACCTGAGGATCAGGACTGAAAATTTGTTCAGGTGCGCAGTGGGTTCTTCTGTGTGAGGCCTCTGTGTTCAGTGAGTCAGAAAGCACCCACAGAAAGGAAGGAGGAAGGTGAGAACGAGGTTAGTGAAGAACGCTGAGAGGGAGTAACATAGGGAGAGAGTGGTAATCTTGAGCCTGAGGACAGAGAAACAACAGTAGAGGAGCAGAATGCAGAGTTTGGTAAAAGTGATAATGGAGATAATGCTGGTTACGACTGAGGTTGCTTCCAATGATGGAGAAGGTGGGGCTTGAGGGGTTGTATTCAGGAAGGGAGCAGTTTGTGGGACTGTGAGGAGTATGGGCCGGGCGGAAATCTCGGCGAGGGCAGTCAGCAATTTTGGTGACTCGCGAACTGAATAAGAAGAAAAATTGACATCAACTGGGGAAGTGGGCAGTTAAAAAAAGGGTATTCAGAGTCAAGGGTACAATGATTCTGGGGAATTGCTCATCATGGATGGAGGCCAGTCAATCAGAATTCTCAGTGATGTCTTTTAAGTGCAGTAACTGTAACTCTTCTCGGATGTGTCAATTCACTGAGAGTCCGCTCTCTTCCTCCCGCCCACAAGGCAGTGAAGTTGGAACCGTCAGAGACACGTCAGCATGTTACTGACAGCGGGTTTATAGAATGGGTGCCTTCAAATATCCGGTTGCACAGAGGACAGCAGCAATGCGGCTACTTAGCATCTGGTTTTTGTGGGGAACAATTCTAACAGGTAAACTTGACGCAGATGCATTTAACATTTGTTTATTAGATCATAGCATAAACTGACCACAGCCTGACACTTGACAATTTATGTCTGTTTTCCCTTTCAGACATGAGTCATGGAGATTCTGTCACTCAGTCACCTTCCTCATATGTCCAGAAAGAAGGAAAAGCTGTGGCTCTAAACTGCACCTATGATACTACGTCGAGCGATTACACATTATACTGGTACCGTCAGCACCAAGACGCACGGCCCGAGTTTATTCTGTGGCAAGATACTGGTGGTAGTGATGGTAAAGCAAGTTTTGTGCAAGATCGTTTCTCTATGCAACTTGAGGCCTCGAAAAAATCGACGAGTTTGACTATCACTGGACTACAGCTGACTGACACTGCCGTGTATTACTGCGGTTTTGGTGGCTGCACGGTGATGAGGATCTGTCTCATTCCAGTACAAAAACCTCCTTGAACCACAGATGGGCTCTGCATCCGCTGGGGTTTACGTGAATCCTGGGCTGCTGTAGTGTGCTGTCAGGAGCTCAAACTCACACAGGGAGAACACCAAATTAACCTCCGATCAAACTCTCACGAAATTGTTTTCCGGAGCTGCTGACAAAATAAACTGCAGTCTCTGAGCTCTCCCATAGACGCAAGACAGAATCATATTTGAAGCCTCCCGTTCAAATCCACACCCTCAACAATCTGTGGTCGTGTGATTTGCAGGCAGTAAACTGGGAAAAAGCTGCCCTTTTCCAAGTTTGACCTTCTTACAGCTGACAGGAGCATCCAGAGACACGACCGCAGTTTACTGAGGGTGCAACTTTAGAATGGGGGTTTCTGAAGCGGCTGATTTGAATGAATTGAGGAAATGGTTCATTAAGCCTCTCATAACCGAGGTGATCATATAGAACTCTATCTGCTGAGAACATAACAGGGTAACAGCTCTCTGTTTCTGTATGTGTGTGTGTACGTGCGTGTATGAGTGCGTGTGATTGTTGTTTATATGTATGTGTGTGTATCTGTGTGATAGTGTGGGTCTGAACAAGCGAAGGTTCAAAGTAAATGTGGACTTATTGGTACTACTACCGCACAGTATTTTATATCAAACTCCTCCTCTTGATTTTTTTTTGTATCACTGCCAACCATCTCGCATTCATCGATCTCCACTATCAGTTTCTCTGTGGAACCTCATTGCCGTCTTTCTTGCCGCCTGCAGGCGTCTCTCTATTTTTAATCTGAGTTTCCCCTTCACTTTCTGCTTCTTTTGGATTCTCCTCAGCCAACCCAGCCTCAATTTGATTGGAGATAACATAATGGTTAAAAAAGAAAACTACTACGTGATGGTATCTTCAATGTCAATTTATTGACTCTTCTTTTCACCTGCATTTTCACAGAGGTCACTCTCGTTATTGACTCGGATAACGTTGTCTTGGTTTAACTAATGTAGTGTGTAAGAGGTCACGGGTCCTTGACTTTTGGTCAGTGTGTGGATGGAAGTATAACAGCTATACTTCCTGCTCTGGCCTGCTGTGCATTATAAAGAGCAGAGCCGGTGTTTATTTCAGTGCTGTACTCCTGTCAATAGGACATGATTATTATTATTATCCTGAATAGAATCGACCCTGGTGAGTTACACTTGGGATTCTTAGGGGCTACTGATGTGAATTGACAGTGTGTGTCCCTCTGGTTCAAATAGACCCGGTTTCTAAGCTAACATCATCTAGAGACATATAATATCATCTCTGGAAATGATTTCAAAATGGATACACTCTGAATACTCACCGATTAGCATTGATACAATATTTCCAAATTGAACATGGGAGATCCACAAAGTTCATTTTCACTCCGTTATTGCTGCACCTCTGTAAGGTTGTTGTGGTTGAGATGGTGAACTGTCGGTATAGTTTCTGTCTCCTCAGCGTTCCTGTTTTGGGTGCTGATTTGGTTGCATCACGGTGAAGATCACATGGCAGAGGCAGATGGCAGCAGCGTTCATCTCGGTGTCTTTGATGGTCAAAATGCTGTAATTCTGTTCCCGGTGAAGAGCGGCATGAATCTTGCCTGTTCCGACCACGCTGCCTGAGGCCATGACCAGAAGCTGCGGCTCCTGCCCGTTACCCCACAGGTGCCACTTGACGAAGCTGAGCAAGGTGCTGGTGCTGCAGTTCAGTGTCACTGAGGAGCCTTCAACAGTCACCAGTGCTAGAAGAGACTGTGTGCTCCGATCTCCAGCCAGGAGCACTGTAACCTGGAATCAGAACATACAGGAGAAATGATGAAAGGAGATAAGGGTGCATGCGTCCAGCTCCCTGGAAACGCATTGTATTTCCCAAACGGGAAACTGGCTTTTCAAAGCATTTGGTACCCCTAGTAGGTATTCACATACCCCGTTTTGTCTGAAACTATATTGAATTAAAAAAAACAATATTTTCACACCTCCGTGCTTGACTATCTATTAATAAAAAAATTACTCCAATCAGACATAGTAGAAACTGTAGATGCTGTAGAGTCTCAGATAACAAAGTGTAGAGCTGGATGAACACAGCAGGCCAAGCAGCATCAGAAGAGCAGGAAGGCTGAAA
>JAHRHZ010000115.1:2572477-2591808 GCA_024137785.1 Ginglymostoma cirratum | reverse complement strand
AGGCCCGAAACGTCAGCCTTCCTGCTCCTCTGATGTTGCTTGGCCTGATGTGTTCATCCGGCTCTGCACCTTGTTATCTCATTTACTCCGATCACATTAGCTGACAATGTGTCAGAGTTTGAGGCTCTCAGCATTTCACTTCGAGAAAATGTCTCAACTTGATTCGGAATGATGACACTGGCTTCTGGATGATTTGTTCCCTGAAGAGATGTGGGCCAGCATAGTTTTTGTTACCCACTCGTCATACCCCTAGAGAAATTGATGATGAGCTGCCTTTTCAAATGGGTGCATCACTTGGCGAGGAGATGCACACAGGAAACCATAATGGCGGGGAAGCCAGAGTATTGATTCAGCGTCACTGAAGGAAGGGTGATACATTTCCAAGTCAGGATGGTGAATGGCTCGTGTTTGGGGCGATGGGGGCTGGTGAAGATTACCAGTGATAATGTTACCATGTATCTTCCGCCCTTGTCATTCTAGATGGAAGTGGTCATTGCTTTGGAAGGTGTTGCCATTTTCTTCTTTTGTTCTTTTGAAAATTAGGAAAAAAGTTAAAGGGAAGGATAATTCAAGAGCTGTTAGTAATGGAGGTAATAGGGCCCAAAAAGAAGGTGCAAAAACTGGTATAAAGGCTCTTTATCTGAACGCTCGGAGCATTCGAAATAAGGTGGATGAGTTGACGGTGCAAATCATGGCAAATGGGTATGGTTTAGTGGCCATTACAGAGACATGGTTACAGGATGGTCATGAATGGGAGTTAAATATCCAGGGGTATCAAACTGTTTGGAAGGACAGACAGGAATGTAAGAGAGGTGGTGTTGCTCTGATTTTTAAGGATGATATCAGGGCAGTCGTGAGAGATGATATAGGTTCTACTGAACAAAACGTTGAATCCATTTGAGTGGAAATTAGAAATAGGAGGGAGAAGAAGTCACTGATAGGTATGGTCGAGAGGCCACCAAATAACGACATCGTGGTGGGGTGGGCAATAAACATAGAGATAGCTAATGCATGTAAAAATGGTACAGCAATTATCACGGGGGATTTTAATCTACATATCAATTGGTCAAACCAGGTCGGTCATGGCAGCCTTGAGGAAGGGTTCACAGAATGCATCCACGATAATTTCCTTCAACAATATGTAATGGAACCTATGAGGGAGCAAGCTATCCTAGATCTCGTCCTGTGTAATGAGACAGGAATTATTCATGATCTCACAGTTAGGGATCCTCTCGGAAGGAGGGGTCACAGTACGGTCAAATTGAAAATACAGATGGGGCGTTGAGAAGGTTAAATCCAATACATACGTCCTGTTTTTAAACAAAGGAGACAATGAAGGAATGAGGAAGGAGTTAGATAATGTTGAATGGGAGCAAAAACTTTATGGTGGGTCAATTGAGGGGCAGTGGAGGACTTTCAAAACAACTTTTCACAGTGCTCAGCAGGAGTATATACCAGTGATAAGGAAGAACTCTAGGAAATGAGAGAGCCAGCCATGGATGTTTAAGGAAATAAAGGAAAGTATCAGATTGAAAAAAAAAGCACACATACAAAAAAACAAAGAGTAGTGGGAAACTAGTGGACTGGGAAATCTTCAAAGGCCAACAGAAAGCCACTAAAAACGTTATAAAGAAAGGTAAGATAGATTATGAGAGTAAACTAGCTCAGAATATAAAAACAGGCAGCAAAAGTTTCTATAAATGCGTAAATTGTAAAAGAGTGGCGAATGTAAACATTGGTCCTTTAGAGGATGAGAAGGTCAATTTAATAACTGGGAATGAGGAAATAGCCGAGACTTTAAACAGTTATTTCGTGTCGGTCTTCACAGTGGAAGACACAAATAACATGCTGAAAACTAATAGCAAGAAGGTTATAGCAGGTGAGGACCTAGAAACTATCATTATCACTAAGGAGGCAGTGCTGGGCAACTAATGGGGCTAAAGGTAAACAAGTCGTCTGGCCCTGATGAAATGCATCCCAGGGTACTAAAGCAGGTGATGGGGGAAATAGCAAATGCACCAGTAATTATTTACCAAAATTCACTCTTCCACAGATTGGGAAACAGCCAATGTGACGCCACTGTTTTAAAAAGGAAGTAGGCATAAAGCAGGTAGCTATAGGCCAGTTAGCTTAACTTCAGTCGTGGGGAAAATGCTTGAATCTATCATTAAGGAAGAAATAGCAAGACATCTGGATGAAAATTGTCCCATTGGGAACACCCAGCATGGGTTCACGAAGGGTAGGTCATGTTTAACTGATTTGGTGGAATTCTTTGAGGACATTACTTGCATGGTGGACAATGGGGAACCTGTGGATGTGGTGTATCTGGATTTCAGAAGGCATTTGACAAGGTGCCACACCAAAAGCTGCTACATAAGATAAAGTTGCATGGTATTACAGGTAATGCGTTGGCATGGATAGAGGATTGGTTGACCAGTAGAAAGCAAAGAATAGAGGTAAATGAATGTTTTTCTGGTTGTTGGTCAATGGCTAGTGGTGTGCCTCAGTGATCAGTGTTGGGACCTCAATTGTTTACAATTTACATGGATGATTTGGAGTTGGGGATAAGTGTGGAGTGTCAAAATTTGCAGATGACACTAAAGTGAGTGGTAGAGGAAAGTGTGCAGAAGACACTGAAAGTCTGCAGAGGGATATAGATAGTCTAATTGAGAGGGCAAAGGTCTGGCAGATGGAGTACAATGTTGATAAGTGTAAGGTCATCCATTTTGGTAGGAATAACACCAAAATGGACTATGTTTTAAATGGCAAAAAATTGCAGCACGCTGCTGTGCAAAGGGACTTGCGTGTCCTTGTGCATGAATCACTGAAGGTGGGATTGCAGGTGCAGCAGGTTTTAAAAAGGCAAATGGAATTTTGTCTGCCATTGCTCGAGGGATGGAATTTAAAAACAAGGAGGCTATTTTGCAGCTGTATGGGGTCTGGTGAGGCCACACCTGGAGTACTGTCTGCAGTTTTGGTCTCCTTACTTGAGAAGAGGTATACTAGCACTGGAGGGGGTGCAGAGGAGATTCACTTGTTTGATTCTCGAGTTGAGAGGGTTGGATTATGAGGAGAGACTGAGTAGGCTAGGCTTATACTCATTGAAATTCAGAAGAATGAGGGGAGATCTTATAGAAACATATAAAATTATGAAGGGAATAGATAAAGTGGAGGCAGGGAGGTGGTTTCCACTAGCAGGTGAAACTAGGACAAGAGGGCATTGCCTCAAAATAAAGGGAAGCAGGTGTAGGACTGAGGTCAGGAGGAACTTCTTCACTCAAAGGGTTGTGAATCTGTGGAATTCCCTGCCCAGTGAAGTGGTTGAAGCTACCTCACTGAATGTTTTTAAGTCAAGACGAGATAAATTTTTGACAAGTAAGGGAATTAACGGTTATGGCGGGTAAGTGGAGCTGAGTCTTAAAGACTAGCCATGACCTTATTGAATGGTGGAGCAGGCTCGAGAGGGCATATGGCCTACTCCTGCTCCTGGTTCTTATGTTCTTATGTTACCTCCCAACACTCAATAATAAAGGGTATCACAACGTTGTCTCAAAACAGAAATGTGAAAAGATCACATGACGGTGTATCTCAGCTGAGGCAATTGTATTCAGCTTGAGGATAATCAGCGTTAATCTCACCTCCATTTTCATGGCCTTTTGATATGAGTACAAGACCAAAATAACAGTGGCTGCCCTTTTTGTAGGCCAGAGCAGGAAGTGCAATTGTTGTTGTTATACATACACACATACACACTAAGCAAAAGGCAATGGGTCTCCAAAAGCTTCCATCTCTGCATTCAGGTGTTAGTGCTAGTGTGTATGTGCCTGTGTACCTGTGTGACTGTTTTGTTGCACATATTTGGTTTGCAGCGTTTGTGCTTGTGTTTCGATGTGTTCTGCTGTGCTTTGTTCTGTCTGCCTCAGTGTCTGATGGAAAACGTTCAAAAGTTTAAAAAACTTCATCTGGAGCGTTGTCTAACGGATCTAATATCAGCTCAGGAGGAGCGAGCTGTTACCTTCTTATATCGATCGACTGGAGGGCAGATGATAAATAAATTAATCAAAAAATCCCGCAGCCTCTTTCGTTGTTGCCCCCGCCTCAGTTCAACATGATGCAGTTCCGCCCTCTGTTGGCTGATGTCCATTAGTACTCAATATGAAGACCAGACGAGTCAGGGATTCAGTTGGAGGGAGGGTAGCAGCACATAGCGCTATTCAAACTGGCAGCATGATCAACTCACACACAGACATAGTGTGCAGTCTGTGATACTCTCAACCCGCATATCCAGCTAACATTCATAATTTCACTGGTCATTTTGATGTTTCTTTTGTCCTCTGTTTCTATTTGTTCGCCCGCCTGTCAAACTTCCACATCTTCCACTTCAGTTTCCCAGAATAACAACCTACAGTTTGTTAAGAGGGTGTGAGTTTCTGGATCAGGGATGGATCTCACAATGGAGTGAAGCTGATCTTTACAACAGCCTCAAAGTTAGATTCTCTTCACTGGCCGGGTGTACATCAGCTGTCTTCATAATGCTGGAAATGTTCTTTAATGTATTGATTTGTTCGTGACAATTAACAGATCAGACATTCATCTCCACTCCTGGACTGTAAGGAGTGGAACTGTTCTTATTAGCACACCACTAACCTAATACGAAATTAGTTTGCGATTTCCCAGCCCTGGAGGTGTGCAGAGAAATGTATGTGAGCAAACATGCTTTGCATTTATCAATATCAGAATAATGCCAGCATAAAAGCGAGCTGCATGGAGGGATCGCATGTCATTGCGGTAGTGCACCTGCCCTTGAATCATAGGCTCACCTTCAAGTCCACTAGGCTCTAAACATGCGTCATGAAAACTTCGCAGTGTAGATAAGGAAGAGGTGTTTCATCTTGTGGGAGAGTCTAGGAGCATAATCTCAGAATATGGAGTCATATATTTAAAATAGAGATGAGGTGGCATTTCTTCTCTCAGAGGGGAAAAATATCAGTGGAATTATTTATGAAAGAGTTTGGGTGCTAAAAATTTTCATGTTTGAGATAGACGCGGAATGGCTACATAAACTAGGCCTGTATCTTTTTGAGTTTGCGAGAGTCAGACACGTGTGTGATACAATCTCACTCTTTGCATAGCCAGAAGCAACTACATCTGCAACAGCGAAAATCGACAGTCAACCAGTCTGATGGGGAGCATTATCAGACAGTAGCATTCAATCGCAAAGCAGCGCCAACACACACACACAAACACACACACACCCACACACACACACACACACACACACACAAGCACACAGCGTGTTCAAACTGAAGACATCTGCAGTAAAATTATTCAGATGTACAGTGGGTCTTGCCGTATGATGCCGCTGTGTTCAGTGAATCAACAAATACCCTCAGATGGGAAGAAGAAAGGTGAGACTGACGAATGCTGAGAGGACGGAACAGAGAGAGAGAGTCATATTCCTGAGTCTGAGGACAGAGAAACAGCAACAGAGGACCAGAATAAAGGAGAATCTGATAAAATGATATCAGAGCCACAGGTGGATAAATTTGAGATTGAGTCCAGTGATGTAGAAAGTGGGACTGTAATTTGAGGGGACAGTTTGTGAGACCGCAACGATTATGTGTTGGGTAGAAATCTCGGGGGCCATATGGGCAATTTTGGGTCACCCCAAAACTGGTCAAGAGCAACAAATGACATCAGTCGAGGAAGTTGGGCAGATAAAGAACAGAATCTTGAGAATAAAGGGTACAGTGATCCTGGTGAATGGCTTACCATGGAAGGGAGCCAATCCATCAGAATTCTCAGGGCTCCATTGTAAGTTCAGTGACTCTAAACTAGATCAGGATTTTTCAATTCACTGAGAATGTGTTACCTTCCTTTGGTACACAAAGCATCACCACCCCCAAAAAGGCAGCGAGGTTGGAGCCTCCAGATATACATCAGCAGTTTACTGAGGTCGGTGTATTAGAATGCGAGTCTTCAAATATCCGAATGGCCTGTTACACAGGACAGCGACAATGCAGCTACTCAGCATTTGGTTCATGTGGGGAGCAATTCTAGCAGGTAAATGAGGAGGAAATCCATTTTGTATTTCCTTTTTCAAGTCAAGGTTTAAACTGAGACCAGTTCGACAATTTTGAATTGATGTCTGTTTCCCTTTTCAGACCTGTGTCGTGGAGATTCTGTCACTCAGTCACTCTCCTCAGACATTGGCACAGAAGGAGAAGCAGTTACTCTAAGCTGTACCTATGATACTACATTGAGCAACTATATATTATACTGGTACCGACAGCACCCAGACAAGCAGTTCGAGTATATACTGTGGAAAAGTACTGCTGGCTATGGTGATAAAGCAAATTTTGTTAAAAATCGATTCTCTGTAGAACTTCGGAAGTGGAAGAAATTCACCAGTTTGACGATCTCATGGCTACAGCTGACTGACACTGCCATGTATTACTGTGCTTTCCAGAACCTCCCAGTGATGAAATACAGCCTCCCTTCTGTACAAAAACTACATTTGGATCATAGATTGATCTACATACCGGAGCTTTCACAGAATCTCCAGATGTTACTATGTGTTTTCAAGAGTTCCAATTCAGACCGAGAGAAAACCACACTAGTCTCATATCAAACTGTCACCTGAGCTGCTGAGAAAATCAACAACCGGCTGTGAGCATGTGCACAGACACAGACCATAATGATGTCAGAATTTCATGTTGTACTTCAGGTGTCTTCCCAATACAGGGAAAAAAATGCCTAATTTCTTGATTTTTTTCGTGGACATTCATCCCCTATCTTAGAGTCTCAAGTTTCTAACCATTCCGATTAATGTGCATGAATATAATACAAAATTAGTTTGTCTTGTTCTTGGGCTGGAGGTCTGGAGAGAAATGAATGTGAGCAAACATTCTTTGAGTTTATCCACATCAAAATAATTCATCAGTGTGTAAGCAAGCTGCGTGGAGGCAGCCTGTGACATTGTCGTAGCGTCCCTACCTGAGTCAGGTGGGACACCTCAACTCCCATATGATCGAGAGGTTTCCAATGAAAATGTGACAGAACAGAGGCTGAAAAAGTATTTTCCCCGTTGGAGAAGCTGGGAGCAGATGAAGAATCTCAGAATAAAGAGTCACTCATTGAAGTTAGAAATGAGGAGGCATTTCTTCTCTCAGAGGAGGAAAGGTCCGTGAAATTATTTGCCTCAGATTCTGGGTGATAAATATGTTCAAATGCGAGATAGACATGGAAAGGCTAGATCGTCTGGGCCTGTATTCTCTGGAGATTGCAAGGGTCACATATGGTTGAATTGAAACATACAAATCCTGAGAGGACTTGGTTTGGTGAATCTCTAGTCCATGCCCATGTCCGTTTTTGCAAACTCACCCTCTTTGCAATTCCCACATTTACCCCATCTGTAATCTTTACACTGGGCACCTCTAATTCCAACACTTACAGTGTGCATGTGTACTGATGCTGCTGTAAGATTGGATGCTGATGTCTGTTGCTGCTCTCCCTCTGACTGATTCCCTAGCAACTTTCACTGTGGGCATTTGTAGAAGCTTCAGAACACCAGCAGACGGTGGCATTGTATCACTTTAAACTCCAATTGAAGTGCAACCATAGAGAATTTGATTTCTTAAAATGCAGGCACAGCAACTACAACTGCACACAGCGAATATCGAAAGGTAATCAGTTAGAAGGAGAGCAGTAGCAAACAGCGGCATTGAATCTCACAGCAGCACCAACACACACACACACACACACACACACACACACACACACACACGCTTACACACGCAAACACTGAGTGTGCTTCAACTGAAGATAGCTACTGTAACATTATTCATATTTAGAGTGAATCCTGTTCTGTGGGGCCTCTGTATTTGGTGAGTCAGAAAAACACCCACTGAAGCGAGGAAGGAAGGTGAGACTGAGCTCAGTGAAAAATGCTGACAGGAACAAAGAGACGGAGAGTGTTATAATCTTGAGTCTGAGGACAGAAAAGCAGCAATGGAGGTCTAAAATAAAGGAGAATGAGGTAAGAGTGATACGAAAGATTCTGCTGGATAAGATTGAGGTTGAGTCCTGTGGTGTGGAAGGTGTGATTATAATTTGAGAGGGGACAGTTTGTGGGGTCATCCAGCTGTACGTGTGGGTTGGAATTCCCAGGGGTAGCGTTGACAACTTGGAGGCAGCCTTAAACTAGTTAAGAACAAGAACTGGCGTCAATTGGAGAAGTGCAGCAGAGGAAAAACGAAAAGAACAGCGTTTTTTTTCTTTCATATCAAAATATACCTTATTCATTAAAAACATCACTTTTTATATATACATTGACACAAAAGTAATTTGGTCCTGCACAGTTGCATGTCAAGTAAACAGAAAACATTAGGGTTTGGCTATCCACAAAACCCAAGACCTCTGTTACTCAAACAATACTAATAATTACACATATTTGACACACTAGGTTGGTCCGATAACTGAACAGACCCCCATTTATCTTCAGCAGGAAGACCTGGGTGGTATTTCCCAACTGTGCTTTGGTGGCAGTTTCCCCAAGTTTTGGTGCGTCCCTCAGCATGTAGTCCTGGACCTTGGAATATGCCAGTCTGCAACCCTCGATTGGGCCAATTCCTTGTTCTGGAAGACAAACAAGTTTCAAGCAGACCAAAGAGCGTCTGTCACTGAGTTGATAGTCCTCAAAGCGCTTTTTGTCTCGGTGGGCGTCCCAGGGAACAGACGATAAAGCATAGATTAGTACATCACGGATCTGCTCGGTGAGAGTGTCGACACAAACCATGGCAGACTTCCTCTGCAAAGGCACACTCCAGCCAGAGATGTGTGGCAGTCTCAACACCTCACGCATCTGCTTCAAGGAGAGGATGTGGTGGTGCAGACTGCCTGGGTGTACACAAAGGATCTTATGCGTAATGCCCTTCTGACCACCAGCTAAGCAATGTCCTGGTGTTTGTTGGAAGGTTTTAGTGATGAGACATTGTGCCAAGTGACATTGACAGCCTTCTCAGGGAACCAAGCAACAGGTCCAAACTCCTTTTCCCGTAGGGTTTCGTGGACACCATGTGCTGACCAGTTCCTGATGGATTTGTGGTCAAAGGTGTTTTTCTTTGCAAATTTCTCCATGGGGGTCAGATGATACAGTATAGTCTGACTGGGGAGTTCCACAGCAGCGAGGCCAGTCCCACCCTTTGCAACACAGGGGACAAGGAGGACCTCAATATGTAGTGACACTTGGTGTTTGCTTACTGATGGTCTCTGCACAGCTTGATGCAGCCATATGCAAAGGTGGCTATTAGGATGAGGGCAACATTGGTACATTCACCACCCCCTTATCCTGAGTTTTGTAAATTGAGTCCCTGCAGACCCGATCTACTTTAGGCTTCCAGACGAAATGGAAGATGGCTCAGGTGACTGAAACAGCACAGTTTTGGAGGATGGGCCAGACCTGTGCTATGTACAACAACGGAGAGATTGCCTCAGACCTGATGACCAGGTTTTTACCTGCAATGGAGACGGAACAGTACTCCCAAAAGGTCAGTTTCTGCTTTACTTTGGCGACCTGCTCCTCCCAAGATTTTGTGCATGCCCCAGCCCCTAAGAACCATATTGCTAGAACATTCAGGTAGTCTGTTCTGACGGTGAAGGGAATGAAGAAGCGGTCATCCCAGTTCCCAAAGAACCTGGCCTCGCTTTTGCACCAATTACCTTGGCTCCTGAGGCCAGTTTGAACTGATCGCAGATGCTCATGAGTCTGCACACCGACAGTCGATGCATGCGGAGTGAGGTATTCAACTGTAGGCCTCTGCTGCATGGAATAGACACCCTCTCAGGTTCGCATCCTTCCTGATGGACTCAGCAAACAGTTCTATAAAACACACAAGCAAGGCAGGAGAGTGAGGGCAGCCCTGTCTGACTCCAGATCTGATCGTGAAGCTTTCTGGTTCCCACCCATTGATTGAATTGCATTAACGATGTTGGTGTAGAGCAGCCAGATCCAATTTCAGATTCCCTCCCAAAGGCCATTTTGGAGACCGCGTCCCAGATGTACATGTGTGATATCCTGTACAAGGTCGTCTCCTGGCCCAGACTGATGAGGCAGGCGTACACCCCGCTGTCATGCGCGTAGACAATTGTATCCCTGAAGAATACGAGTTTTTCTGAGATCGTCCTGTCCGGCACAGCATAAGTTTGTTTGGGCTGAATCACTGATCCCAGAGCAGACCTGACCCAGTTGGCAATGAATTTAGACAGGTTTTTGTAGTAAGCATTCTGCAATGATATTGGCAGACAATTTCTAATTTCCTCCAGCTCCATCTTCCGCTTGTAGACGAGCATGATGATATGGTTCATCATGTATTCGCTCATGGTGCCTGCTGTAAACATACTATTGTAGACATCCAGCAGATCTTGGCCGTTCAAATCCCATAGGGCCGAATAAAACTCGGCCGGAAAGCTGTCGCTTCTGGCAGTTTTGTTCTTTGCTAAGGAGTGAATGGCCTTGGTTATCTCATCCAGAGATAACAATTATTCCAGTCTCTGCCATGTGCTATCGTCTCGGACCTTAGCGATAGTGGACAAGAATGACAGGGAGATAAAAAATGAGAAGAACAGTGTCTTGAGAGTAAAGGGTGCAATGAATCTGGGGAATTGCTTATCCCATATGGAATTCAATCTAGCAGAATTCTCTCTTCTCCCATTTAAGTGTAGTGACTGTAGTCCAGGTCAGGATGTGTCAAATCGTTAGGAGTTTGCACTTATCCTTCCGCACGCATATCATCACCACCCCCTCAAGGAAGTGAGGGAGGAACCTCCAGAAAACGTTTTAAATGGGAGAGGGGCTTATAGAGTGGGTGTCTACAAATACCTGAACTGCCCTGTTACGCAGAGAACAGCGACAATGCAGCTACTCAACATTTGCGTTATGTGGGCATCAATTCTAACAGGTAGACGTGGAGGAAATGCGTTTCACTTTTTTTTTCATCAAATCGTAGTTTAATTTTATCCTTGCCTAACACAATACATTTGGTGTCTGTTTTCTGTTTCAGATCTGAGCCATGGCAATTCTGTCACTCAGTCGCTGTCCTCAGATGTTCGGACAGAAGGAGACGTGGTAACTATAAGCTGTACCTATGAGACTACATGGAACTACCATGTATTATACTGGTACCGGCGGCACTCAGACACACAGCCCGAGTATATACTGTGGAAAAATAGCAATGCCAATGAGGATAAAGCAGATTTCGCTAAAAGTCGTTTCTCTGCAGAACTTCAGACTTGGAAGAAATTTACCAGTTTGACTATCACTCGGCTGGAATTGACTGACACTGCTGTGTATTACTGCGCTCTCACTGGCACAGTGATGATAAATGGTCTCTCCCCTGTACAAAAACTGCCTTAGATAGATCGATTTAGTGAGGTTTTTGCAAATTATCGGGAAGTTACTATGTGCTTTCAGGAGCCTAATCAAACACCGTGAGGAAACCAAACCAACCTAGCATCAAACAGTCACCAAACTGTTTCCCTGAGATGCTGAGAAAATAAACTGCAATAAACCCTGAGCCTACACACAGACACAGAACGACATGTGAGCACACCCATTCTAATTCTCACAACCAACAATTTGCAGTCCTGTGATTTGTAGACAGTAGTGTGGGAGGCAGCTCTCCTTCTCAGAGATTCCCATTCTCATCTCCCACACAAAGTAGTGGGAGAAGACCATACAGACACACCACAGCTGTTTGCTGAGGGCGGGGTTTTAGAATGGATGATGATTTTGGTTTGATTGTTTTGAGGGATGTTGCATCAATCCTGTCATCACACAAAACTGTACCTATCAGCTTCGAACGCAGCATGGCAATTGGCCCTGTGTGTGCGTGTGTGTGTGTGTGTGCGTGTGTGTCTGTATGTATGCATGTGTATACGTTTGTGGGAGCGTTTTTGTGAATATGTGTGTCCATGTGTCTGGTTCTATGAGTGTTTATGTAAATGTACGTGTTTAGCTGTGTGCTTTTGAGAGAGAGAGAGAGGGAGAGAGAGAGAGTGTGTGTGTGTGTGTGTGTGTGTGTGTGTGTGTCTTTGACTGTTTGTGTGCATGTTGCATTGCTTGAATGCTCAGCATAACAATGAAATTATAGGCACTGCACCTGCACTGTACTTCGTATCAATCTCCCTCTCCTGGTTTTTCTCGGTATCACTGCCAGTATTGTTAGGTTCGTTTTTGGAGACCCTCACGGACTTGATGCAATAACAAGACACTGACCAGTTTAGAAAAACATAGATCCCTTATTACAAAGCAAGTACAAGCTGTGGAGGATCACTGTACTCAAACCGGCACAGAGTGCAGACTCTCGTAAGCGATTCTCCCGGAGCAGCGGACAGTCCGCACTTTTCATACCTTATCGAGTGCATAGTACATAAAGCAATTTTACATCTCACAATGGCATGTTACATGAAGCAAGCACTACATCGGACAATGACATGATACACAGACAATTACTACATCGAAAACATAAAGAAAGCAGGATACAGTATCGATCTTTCGCAAAGTGACTGCTAACGGCAGGAGGCGATTTCAAGTTGCCAAAGAGACAGAATGTAATTTCAAGCTTCCGAAGTGTCTGGCTTGAACAAAGATCAGTGTCTTGGCCCCTTTAGCAGAAACAGAAGTTACATTCTTTACAGGTTTTCAGAAGTCTCACACTTTTACAAACGTTGCCACCTAATCTTATTTGAGACAGCTTACACATACCCCTGCGCAGGAAAATAAAGATTTACAAAGTTTTCACCTAATTCTATTCAGGCAGGAAGCTTAAGGCAGTGTCTTTTGTACTTATGTATAGAAAGATAAGAATTTACAAAGTTTTACACCTAATTCTAGTTGGGCAGGAAGTTTTAAGGCAGTGCCTGCATACCTCTGTGTAAGCAGATAAAGAACATTAATTTATAGAGAATATAGAAATCAACGGGATGTTATCCCATTAACATCTCAGTATCACCACAGTCTCATATGTATAGATCTGCCCTGTTTGTTTTTCTATGGGCACTCAGTTCCATCTTTATCACCTGCTGCAGGCGTGTCTCTGAGTTTCACCTTCATTCTCTCACTCTTTTGGTTTGTCTGTGTATCAGTGAACTCAGAATCAATTTGGTTGGAGACACGACGTTGAAGCAAAAAAAAAATCATGACATTGCCTTTAATCTCAAGTTTTCTTGGAAGTTTTCTTTCCAACTACATTTTCACAGTGGTTACTCTCGTTACTGATTCCACTATTGTTCTCTTAGGGTAACTAATGTACTGTGTAAGAGATCCCGGGTCTTTGCATTTCGGTTATTGCGTGTAGATGTATAACAACTACACTTTGCGCTCTGCCTTGCTGAACACCACATAGAGGTGATCCGCTGTTCAGTTCAGAGTTGTACTCCTGTCAAAAGGACATGCAGATGGAGGTGCAATTAACATTGATTACCTTCATTATCCTGAATAGTCACCCAGGTGAGTTACATTTGAGATTCCTAGTGGGTCACTGATGTGCGATGGTAGTGTCTCTAGCTCGAGGATAAATAGGTGTGGTTTCTAGATTCACCTGGTTGAAACCTCTGAATGATATCTTGAACAGTTTGTTTAGAAAATCCCAAATTTTGACTGGTTTTGATCAATGTAATAGTTCCAAATTGAACGTTGAAGCTGCACAAAGTTCATTCTCACTCAGCTATTGCTGCTCCCCTGTAAGGTTGTTATAGCCACGATGGCGAGGCTGTCAGTATAACTCCCATCTCACCAATATTTCTGTATTGGGCAATGTCTCAGTGAAGCTCACTTCACAGAGGCAGATGGTGGCATTCTTCCTCCTGCTGTCTTTGATGGTCCAAGTGCTGTATTCCTGTTCCTGGTGAAGATTGGATAGAATCCTTACTGCTTTGACTACGCTGCCCGAGGTGATGATCAGAAGCTGTGCCTCCCTTCTGTCACACCACCGGTACCACTTCAAGGAGCTGAGCAAAGTGCTGGTGCTGCAGTTCATTGTCACTGAGGAACCTTGCACAGCCATCAATGCTGGAGGAGACTGTGTGAACGGCTTTTTAGCCAGGAGATCTGTAACATGGAGTCAAACCTCATGGAAGAAATGATGTGAGGAGAGAAGGGTGCAAACATCCAGATCCTGAGAAACATATTGCATTTCCCAAAGGGGCAATTGGCCATTCATTCAAATAGGTATATCCTGGTGTATGTTCAGACACCCTGTTACTTTTCACTATTTTTAAATAAAGTATGTTCTTTTCTCACCCCTAGGCTTTTCAGTCTGTCGGTAATAAAAGATATTTACACCATTCACGTTATCTAACCATATGTCTGAATCTTCGCTTCTCAACATTCACTCTGAGAAAATGCCTCGACTTGATGTTCCAATGATGTTATTAGCTATTGGGTGATTTGGCGCCTGTGGAGATGTGAGCATCGCTAGCTGGCAAAGTGCTTGTTGCCTATCCCTATTACCCATGGTAATGGTGTTGGTGAGCTGTCTTTTCAAATGGCCATAACCCTTGCTATGGAGGTAGGCACAAGTAGCCATTACAAAGTGGAGTACAGGGTTTTGACCCAGCAACACTGAAGGAACCGTGATATATTTCCAAGACAGTGTGGTGAGTGACTTGGAGGAGAACTTGCCGTTAACGTTGTTCCCATCTATCAGCTGCCCTTGTCGTTCCAGATGGAAGTGGCCATTGGTTTGGAAGGTGCTGCCAATTTTTTTTGCTTACCTCACACGACTCAATACTGAAGGATATCTTTAATAAACCCAGTAATGATGCTGTCTCATAACGGAAATCTGTAAACATCACATGATGGTTGAAGGGGAAAATCTAAAGTGTAACTCACCTGACAATTACATTCATCTTGAGGATAAATAACGTTAATTGCAAATCCAACTTCATGTCCTATTGATAGGAGTGCAAAACAGAAATGAACAATGGCTCTCTTCTCTATAGTGCACAACAGGCCACAGCAGGAAGTGCAGTTGTTACACTTCCACCCACAACCTAAACAAAATGCAATGACCTGGAATTTTGTTTCCGCCTGTGCATGCAGATGTTAGTTTTATTGTGTACGTGTGCGCGAGTAAGAACATTTTGTTCTGCATATTTGCTTTGAGATCTTTGCGTGTTTAGTTTGATGTGTTCTGCTGTGTATTGTTCTGTCTGTCTGAATGTGTGACTGGGAACGAATTCAAAAGAGTAGAAACTTTCACCTGGAGCGTTGTCTTACGGATCTAATATGATCCCAGGAACAGCTGACTGTCGCTTTGTGAGATAAATTGACTGCTAGGGTGATAATGAATGAATCGATAAAAAAACAGTCGTCTCTTTCTTTGCCGAATTCCCTTCCGTTGAGCCCGATGAATGCCGCCCTCTTCTGGCGGATGTCTGTTACAGCACAAGTGGAAGGTCGAAATCATCGGGGATACAACAATAGGAGAATAGCAGCATTCAAAGTGACAGCATCATCAACTCACAAATGGGGACAGTGTGCAGCCTTTGCTACTGTCAAATGGCAATTCCACCTGACATTCATATATTCACAGGCGATATCCTATATGTTTTTTGTCCTTTGTTTCTCGTTGTTTACCTGCTTGTCATTCAGAACAGTTCATTCCACATCTCCCATGTTAGCGTCCAGGAGTAACAATCTGGTGTTAAGCGGTTGTGTTTGCTCAGTGTGAGTTTCTGGATCGGGGATAGTTTCTACACAATTCACAGATGTTACAATGTAATGCAGCGGATTCTTAAAACAGACTCCAAGTGACATTCTAAATTGGCAGGTTGTGCTTCAACTGGCAACCTAATGCTGGAAAACGTGCTGAAATTCTTGATTTGCTTGTTACAAAAAGCAGACAAAGTATTCATCTCCAATCCTGGAGTCGCTGGTGGCTATCCGCTCCCATTTGAACCCTATCAATGTAACATAAAATTAGCTTGTGTTACACCAGGGCTGGAGTTTTCTTTTCATTCGTTCATGGAATGAGGTCGTCTCTGTTTTGACCAGCGTTTATTGCCCTTCCACAGTTTCCAAGAGGGCAGTTGAGAGTCAACCACATTGGCTGTGTGCCTGGAGTCACATGCAGGCCAGGCCAGGTAGGAATGTTAGATTCTGTCTCTAAAGGACATTAGTGAACCAGACGAGTTCCTCTGACAATCGACTATGGTTTCACGGTTATCAATAAACTGTTAAATCCGGACAATTATTGAATTCAAACTCTGCCATCTGCTGGGATGGGATTTGAACTCTGGTACACAGCACATGACCTGGGTCTCTAAATTAACAGGCAGCAATAATCAGACTAAGCAATTGCAGAGAAATGAGTGCGAGGAAAGTACATCCTGTTTATCCACATCATGATAATATAAATGTATCATGGGGATGCGTGAAGTGATCTTGAAAGATGTGGTAATGTACCTACCTTTGACTCAGGAGAAACACCTGTAAATTCCATATGCTCTAAAGGTGTGTGATGAAAACTTGATGGGGTAGCCGCGAAAATGTTATTTCCCTTAATGGGAGAATCCAGGAGCAGAAGGCATAATCTCAGAATAAGGAGACACACACTCAAGTTAGAAATGAGGAGCCATTTCATTCTCTCGAGGAAAAAAGTATGTTGAATTATTTACCACAGTGAGTGGGTAATAAATATGTTCAAGTTTGAGGTAGACACGAAAAGTCCAAATAGCATGAACTTGCATGTTCTTGAATTTGGAAGAGTCAGACGTGATTGAATTGTAACATGTAAAATCTGACAGAACTTGATTGATATGCAGATAATTGATAATAGCCAACATCAACTACAGTTTGCTGGAGGAGGTCCAAACTTCTGTCACCCCTGTGAACATAGTTTCTGATTGTCTCTAATATTTTAAACATTAAGTGCTCAGGTCCACAGATCAGAGGTGGCAGCCCAGGTAGAGAAAGTAACAATAAAAGACCTATGGCATGCTTGCATTCATTGGGGGGATCATTGAGTGTACACTTGGAATATTGCGTGCAGTTCCGGTCACCACACTACCAGAAAGATGTGGATGTTTTGGGGAGGGTGCATACAAATTTCAGGTTGTTGCGTGGCAAGATGGATTTTAGATATGAATAAAGGTTGGATAGAGTGGGTTTGTCTTCTCCAGAGCACAGAACGTTGTGGGACGACCTGATAGATTTTTATAAGATTGTGAATGACATAGATAGGGTAGAAATTGAGAGGCTTTTTCCCAGGGTGGAGGGGTTAGTTTATAGGGGACACAGGTTCAAGGTGTGAGGGGAGAGTGTCGGGGGAAAGTTTAAAAGAGATGTGTGAGGCAGGTTTTTCACACAAAGGGATGCACAGTCAGAGGAGGTGGTGGAAACAGACACAAATACAGCATTCAAGAAGCACCTGGACAAATGAATCATTAGGAAGTAAATAGCGAGATACTAATACTGAGAGTGCAGACAGTTTTCGTATGGAAGGGACAACTGAGTCAGCACAGACTTTTAGGACCAATGGGCCTGTTCCTGTGCTGTATTTTTTGTACATTTATTTTATCCTCACTGATCGTCTTTATAATTCCAACTCTGATATTAGAGTTGGTCAACTCTAATGGTAGTACATGCAGTGTGCGTGTGTGTGTGTGTGTGTGCGTGTGTGTGTGTTTGTGTGTGTGTGTGTGTGTGTGGGTGTGTGTGCGTGGGCGGGTGTGTGTGTGTGTGGTGTGTGTGTGGGTGTGTTGGTGTATGGGTCTGTGCGTGTGTATGCTGATTCAGCTGTCAGATTGAATGCTGCTGTTGCTGCTGCTGCTCTCCCTCTGACTGATGACCTGGACGTTTCGCAATATTTACTTGAACAGCTTCAGGCTACCATCAGGGGGAGACGTTGCATCACTTTAAAAACAATTTGACATGTAATGCAGAGACGATTTGATCCTTTTACAATCAGTGAAAGCCCTAACAAATTTCACCCATTGCACAGAGAGATACACATACTCTCTCTCTCTCCCTCACACGCATGCACGCGCATACACACACACACACACACACAACACACATAATGCTAGAACCAAAGGTTTCTAATTTAACGGGATTCATATGTAGCATGGATCATGTTCTGTGAACTCTCTGTGTTCAGTGAGTGAGGAAATTACCTTCAGTGGATAAGATGAAAGTGGTGAATGAGCTTCACAATGAATGTTGAAAGGAAGTAACAGCGAGAGAGTGCGATAATATTGGGCCCTAGGATAGATAAACAGGAAAAGAGGCCCAGAATAAAGGAGAATATGGTAAAAATTGTATCAGAAATATTATTCGATAAGGAGATAGCAAGAGCTGGAGATGCCGCAAGTCAAAGTCAATAAAGTGTGGAGCTGGAGGAACAAAGCAAGTCGGACAGCATCAGAGGAGCAGAAAAGTCAAAATATCAGTTCGTAACCAATCATCCGTCACTCGTTATTGACTACTGCTGGATAAGGTCGGGAATGACCCCAGTGATATGGAAGATATAATTGAAATTTTAGAGGAGACAGTTTGTGGGTCTGCAATGCTTACATAAAGGGTGGAATCGTGTGGATGGTGTATGCAATATGTAGACAGCCCTAAACTGGTTAAGAACAAGAATAAACGTAAATTGGAGAAATGGGACAGGAAAAGAAAAGAAGAGAGTTGGATAGTAAAGGGTACAGTGAATCTAGGGAATTGCATATCACGGATGGAAATTAATCTACCAGAATTCTCGCACCTCCAATTAAAATGTAGTCACTGTAACCCAGGTCGGCATGCATCAATTCACAGAAAGTCTGTTGTCTTCCTCCCGCCCACATACCCATACTAGGCAGTGAGGTTGGAACATCCAGACACACGTCAGCATTTAACTCACAGCGGGTTATTAGAATGAGTGTCTTCAAGTATCCAAATGCCCTGTTACGCAGAGGACAGAAGCAATGCAGCAACTCAGTATCTGGATTGTGTGGGCAGCCATTCTAACAGGTTAATGTAGATGAAATCCAATTTGTATTTCTTTATCAAATAATAGTTTAAACTGAGCCCAGTCTGACACTTTGCAATTAATTTCTGTTTTCTCTTTCAGACTTGTGTCATGGAGATTCTGTTACTCAGTCAGTCTCCTCAGTTGTTCGGACAGAAGGAGAGACGATGATGCTAAGCTGTACCTATGATACTACATTAACTTCCTATAGATTATACTGGTACCGGCAGCACCCAGGCACACAGCCCGAGTATATACTGTTGAGAAGTGCCAATGGCTATGAGGATAAAGCAGATTTTGCCAGAAATCGCTTCTTTGCGG
>JAHRHZ010000115.1:1360608-1393498 GCA_024137785.1 Ginglymostoma cirratum | reverse complement strand
TCAGTAAATCCAAGTCTCACGCACGCTGTCTGAATTCTGGGCAGACCTTCAAAGCCAGATTTACATTCCTTTTACCAACTTCTCATTTAGTCCATCCTTCCCACTCCTGTGCCTGTTTTGAGTTGCCCAGCTCCTGTCTGCATATTGTGAATCAAATGAATGTCTTCAATCTGATGTTTTGAGCCTCCAGCGATTCATTGTCATGAAGAAAAAAATACAAGCCTAACCAATAACCCCTCTGCACCCCCCGCCGCCGTAATGATGATTTTGATCTTTCACCACCATTGCCTTACTTTGATTCCTCATCAGGAAATGGGGATTTATTCTTCTTCACAATCTCTTAATGTGATTTTCTCACTTTGAAAACAACAAAGAGTAGCTCTGCAAAAATCAGGAAATGTTTCATATTAGAGATGACGCACTGAGCCAGGAGGAAGCCAGCAGAAGTGAATTAAAGAGAAACGTTGAATCTGTGCAGAAGAACGATATTGGATTCATAGGGCTTATGGTTTATTTTCTCTTCAGTCTTTAAAATGAAATTCCACGCTAAAGTACGGGCTTTTTAAAAAGTGCATTGGTACCATTTGACAGTCGAAAAGTAAAATATATAAAAATACACCGATAGTGAGAAAAGTTTGCGAAGTAACAGTTACACAGAGAGGAACAATGTCCACGATTTGGTTAAGACCATGTTCCCTTTACACACACAAATTTCTGAATTGTGCAGAACAATTCGAAACGAGAAAACGAATTTAATTTTATGTCTTTGTCATCTCTCGTTGATTCTTTTGGACCACCTTTAAAGTCAGTGATAGAAACTAACAAAGGTCACAAGATTGGACATGCTGACCGCAACTTCACTGAGATCTAAACAGAGTGATGTAATCATACAAAAACTATGCTGACTTGTAAAAATGTGCAAATGGTATTTATTCACTTTACGATGAAAAGCATTTTACAGGCTTTTGGAAGAACATTGGTAGCACATGTTTCAGGTGAGCTGAAGTTCACTAACGAGAAAAGTGAGCGAGGTTTCAAGAGACATTTCCAATGGTCGCAGTTGTTACAAATGGATGATTGCAAATAAGGAAATAAGCAAATAAGGAAGGGAATGTTGCTTGACTAATTTAATTGAAGTGGGTTTTCTGAAAAGCTGACTCAATATATTTCATGTGGCAGCACAATTGATGTTGTTCACGTGGGCTTGAGTCAATCATTTGACGTGGTTCTACATCGGAGACTGGTATAAAAAGTAGGAGCCTATGTGATCCCAGGAAACTTAGAAAACTGTGTAAAAATTGACTGGTAATTAGAAGCCAAAAGATTGATGGTGGAGGAATATTTTTGTGATTGGTATCCTGGAAGCTGCGGTGATTGGAGTTGGGACAATTGCACACTAATAAATTGAATGTGAGCACAGAAGGTAAAAGTAATAAGTTTGCAGATGACATGAACGTTTGTGTTGTGGTCAGAGAGGAGAAGGTCTCAGGCTAAAGTTTGATATTCTTCAACTGGGTAGAGCAATGTCAGAGAGAATTTGATCCTGACATAGATATATAGATCTTTACATGTAGAGAGGTTTCTGCCTCAAAGAACTGCACTGATTCAAAAGTCTAAAAGAGACGAAATTCCTCCTTCCCTCTGTCACAATTTTGCGATCTTATACTGAAAATCTGCCTTCTGGTCTAAGACTATCTCAGAAGAGGAAACGAACTTTGGAAATCAAAGATATCAAGCTCCCAAACAATTTTCTGTGTTTCAATGAGAAGCTGTGTTTATGTCATGCTGCGTCCAGCATTCAGGAGTAACTGTACACTCAGGAGCAGAGGAAAATGCCTTTGGCCTTTTATGTGGAGTCGACCTGTTTTCTGAATTTGCATTCAAGCCTGCTGACAAAGTTGGTGTTTTTTTTTTGTTTTTTTTCTGGTCGACTGACCTCTATATTGCATAGACCAAACGCGAGCTCTCAGCTCCTTCTCCTTTTTTCCCCCAGGAATATTATCTGACAATACACCATCAGGCCACCGCCACTAATCTCATTTCATCTGATGACTTTCCCACTACTGCTTCCAACATTATAGTATCCCAACCAAACACAGCTCGTTTCTACCTCCTTAATAAAATTCACAAGCTGACTGCCTGGGCAGGCCCATCGTTTCTGCCTGCTCGTGCCAAACAGAACGTATCGCTTCCTACTTGGACTCATCTTTTCTCTCCCCTTGACCAGTGCCTTCTCAGTTACATCTGCAATTCCTCCAATTTTTTACTTCAATCCAGAATCTCCAGCTAGCGGGGTCCAACCATCTCTTCCTTACTAGTGAAGTGCAAATGCAGTACACGTCAAATCCTCATCATGACAGTCTGAAGGCTCTCTTCATTTTTTTCACAGAAAAAGGGCCTGAATCGTCGACATCAGCTATCACCCTTCTCTGCTTGGTGCAACTGGACATCAACACTGAACAACTTCTATTTCAAATTCTCTGACTTTCTTCAGGTAAAATACATGGCCGTGCATACCCACAAGGGGTTCATTTATGCCTCACTGTTTGTGTGATATGTGGAAAATTTCTTGTTACAGTCTTATTCGTCTGCCACGCACAGCTCTTCCACTGATATGTCGATAATGTCATCACTTCTGCTTCCCTCACTCATCCAAATTTGGAAAACGTTGATCAATTTCCTTCCTATTTCAAATCCACTCTCACATTCACCTGGATGATATCTTACTCCTCCCTTCCCTTCCTCGAAATCTCTGTTTCCATTTCTGGAGATAGGTTGCCCACAAACATCCACGACAAACGAGTCAACATCTACAGTTGCCTTGACTGTACATCCTCACAACCTACTTCCTGGAACAAATTTATTCCATTCTCCCAGTCTCTGTTGCATCTGATTTAAAAAATGACTACCTCAATAATAAAGCCTACAAAGAATCCATTTCGTCTTCAAAAAATTTTTCTTGCACCATACTTGACAGGATATGCATTTGGCTCCGAGCAAACGCCTACACTTCAGCTCCAGACCCCTCTGTCCACTCCAACATAAGCGATAGTGTTCCCCATTTTCCTCAACAACCATCGGACCAGCATCCACATTCAGAGAAGTACTGGTGTTATTTCCACCACATACAACGGGATGGCTCCGCCAGAGACATTTTCTATTCCCAACTATTGTCAGCTTTCTGCAAGAACAGTTTCACGTTGAGCACAACGTTGAGGTCTCCTTCGCTGAAATCGCTTACCACAGTCCCACTGCACCTTCCCATGCAACTGCATCAGGTGTAATACCTGCCCGTTTACTTCCTAATTTCTCAACATCCAAGGGCCTAGACAGCCCATCCAGGGTGAAGCAGCATTTTGACTGTATTTCACACAAAATAGTCGACTGCTTCCGCTCTCCTCTATATTGGGGAGACGAAGTGTAGACTGAGAGACTACTTCACCATATACCTACGTTCTCTCCACAAAATGACACCTTGTCTGCCACTTAAACGCACCATCTTGTTCCCCAGACAACATTTCTGTCTCAGGCTTGCTGCAGTGCTCCAGTGATGCTCGGTGAAAACTGTGAGAATATTTGCTGGTTGAGAAATCGACAGCCTTGTGGACTCAACGTCTACTGAAACAATTTTTGGGCTTCAGTTCCTTCCTCACGCTTTCTGTCAACCCCACACATCAGGCCTTGTTATCAATGAATGAAAGTATCATGCATCACGGAAACAAGCACATTGATTTGACTCGTCCACGTTGTACATAATCCCAAGGTAAACTCGTCCCACCTACCTGCTCCTGGTCCATAAACCTTCTTGTTAATTTATTTTTCTATGTGCCTTTTAAACCTCGCAATTTTGCCTACATCACTCACCATCTATCACTTGCATTGTTCGGCACTAATTGTTCGAAATAGCAGCTACTTATTTTCAGCGGCTGGAGTTTTTCCATTCATTTTTTGCCCAAGTGCTTTTGCCTCTCTTTGATATTCATATCGAAATTTAGATTATTCCTATCTTCTGCACTAAATCAATTGCATCCCCGCTAATATCAGTTTTGAAGAAGCGACACTGAAGCCAAAGCATTAATTCTGATTTTTCTTCAGAGATACTTCGAGATCTGTTGTGTTTTTTTCCAGCAATTTCTGTTTTGGTTGCAGAAGAACATGCGATTTAGTCACAATCTCGTGTGACGCTTTCATCACTAACACAAAACCATCAGCAATTCCGACACAGCTGGACTGTTTTCACAGTTGTCACTGTTAGGATTTTCCAGAGATGTTAACCGTTCTGACATGAATAACAAATCGCCCTAAGCTGGTCAGAAATCAAACTGAGTTTACGGAACTGAAATTCATGAATCCCAACCATGAGACCCCCATGGAAGACACCTCCCAGGTTTTCATCCCTTCTAAATAACACAGATTTTGACCACTTTATCTCGTTTCTTATTTTCACTGGAGATAGGTCTCTCCTCTAGACGAATCTTGTTGTCATGTTTTTACAGGACCGATAGGCACTTCAGCCCATCTTTTAAGTGCCAGCCATCAGCGTCCATCTATTCTAATCTCAGTTTCCAGCATTTTGCCCATAGCCTTGTGTGTTCTGAATTTTAAAATGCTCATGAAAGTAGTTATAGGTATGATAGGTGTTCACTGGAACCTAAAATCCACACGTTCCCTTTGAAGAGAGTCCTGAAAGCCGAAATTCATCCCCTGAACTGTATCTCACTTTCAGTGTCAGTCTCTCTTACAGGTCATCCCTGCGAAGCGCTGTGGGCGTTCCATTTTAAATAAAGTAATTGAAGGAGATGCAGGAGAAAAGAATACACTTTAGTGTCACGCGAATGAGTTCAGCAAGAAGCTTGTACCGTCACCGTTGTGGCACCATCGTAGATAGAGGTAACCTAGATGCAGGTACGTCCGTGTTTATTACAGAATTGAAATAGTATGCAAAAATCTAACAGAGGAAACGAAGTTTTAAATAGTACACAAAATACTCAAAGTCCTGACAAAGATAAAAAGAACCTTCAAAATGAAATCAAATTATGGCTTTTTAATCTGTGTCAGTGCCACGCAGGGTTCAGACCTCAGGGTTTCGCTGCCTTCTTGCGCTGGCCTCCGGCCAAAGACCCAACACTAGAACTCATCTCTTCCGGTTTGGACTCGACACCGACTCCCGCTGGTGCCACTTTCCAGCGCACGATTTCGCAACCAGGACTCGCCTCTCAAATTGTCTTCCAGACTGCTCCAGGCTCACACTACCACGTGCACCTGCCGCCGACCCTCGAATCGCTTCCAGAACTCGTCTGTCTGGCTGACAGTGCTGAGAATCTCTTCCGTGCCCCGCTGCGGGACTTGACTTCCACTGGAACTTGTTTCTCGGGATGGCCTAGCATCGGACTTCCTCCCGCACCAGGGTCTGCCTGCGACTCGCCTCCAGAAAACTACACCCGCACTGGCATGATCTCTGATTCACCTTCCGCATTGTTCTGGACTGAGTTTCACCTCCTCCTTTCTGCCATCCCTTCGGGTAAGTATGAGAAGTTAAAAGTTAACGGGAGGTAGGGGAAGAAAAATTGCATAAAGAGAGAGAAAAGAAAGAAAAATGTAATGGAACTGGCGAAGAAGAGAAGTTCAGGCTGGAGCGAACTCCTGTGCCGCCATCTTGCACTGAAATCACCTGGTGCAACAGGAATGCTTCCTCTTTGCAGCCGATGACTCTAAATGTTAGCCCTGCTTTCCCTCTACAGATGCAGCCAGACTTGTTAAGTTTCTGCAGCAATTTCCGCTTTGTTACAGATTCACAAAATGCACGGTTCTTTGTTTTCCTTAAACGTTATGTGGTGTTGTTTACCAGAAGTGTGAAACACATCTTTTTTGTGTGTTTTCTCTTAAGTTGATTTCTGTTCCCCCAGAATTCACACCTTCATGAAAAGCTGGAAGGGCTGGCAGAGAGACGTACTGGCAGAGAAAGATACTAAGTTTCATAAAATGACCCGAATGCCGTTAACGTTCGCTGAGAAACAGAATGGAGAAAGTTATTTTGTGCAATTGTCGTTGATTGGAGCGTAACTGTCATTGGTTCTGACTGATCAGTAAATCTTGTTCCTGAAAATCTCCGCTCTCGTTCTCAATAAGCGATGTCTGACTCTGAAATGCATAAAAATATAGAAATCCTTCTGGATTATGTTTGTACTATACTCCGATCCGAACATCATATGCACCCGGTGTTTTTCCAAATATTACTCGTCTTCCTGCCTGCGGAGTCTGTGGTAAAATAGTTAGAATACCATTCAGGAATTACATGTTCGCTATGAGTTTTCGATCATTCTGAATTTGTGGTACAGAAGTGGCTGGCCCGAATCGGTGTCTCAGGATTCATCTGAATTCATGATTCTGGAACCTCAGAGCGTGATAATCGATTGTCAATACACACATCTTTTCTTTCTGTGGTATTGTTCTGTTACACCAAGTATTTCGGGAAAACTCTAAGACACTGCCTGAAGATGTATGTCACTGGGTTTGAAGAGAAATCTTCAGATGTAGCAAACAGGTTCTCAGCTGATTTAAACAAACAAAAAAGACAAAATCGTTCCTGTATGTATCTTTTGGACCCTTCTGCCAGACTGCGCGTTGCATTTCTGTGACATGAAGTGCACATTGATGCAGAGATATGTTGATCAAATCGAAACACATTCCTCCAGCCCCCAGCCCCCAAATCCGAGAGTTCCATTAGTGTGCAGCAGAGGGTGCACTCACACTGATAAACAGAAGCAATAATTTCAGATCCACGGAGACCTCCTGCAAAAAATCATAGAATCCCGACAGCGTGGAAGCAAATCATTCAGTCCATCGAGGCCTCACCAACCTTCTGAACAGTATCCACTAAAAAGTAACATACGCATAGGCTCAGAAAAGACAGCCTGTATGTCCCTGGACACCATGGGCAATTTGACATTCGCAATCCACCTAACCTGCACATCTTTGGACCGTGGGAAGAAACTGTAGTACCCATAGGGAAACATGAGAATGGCCACCTCCACACAGAAGGTCTCCTCAGGCTGGAGCCGTACACGGCCTTCCAGTGCTGTTAGGGAGTGTTGAGTTACCGTACCACCCAAAAAGCATATCAACCAATACAAACAACGAGGAAAATTGATGTTATCTGATGGACTAATATTATTTATTCCAACTCGTATGTTCACTGAAACGAGTAGTTGTAAATTTATTCATAGAATAAGAGCTATAGAATCCCTACAGTGTTCAATCAGGCCATTTGGTCCATCGAGTCCTCATAGCCCCTCTGAAGATTATCGCACCAACGAACAATGCCATCCCATCCACCTTGGATTTCACAGGGTTGGTCAACCTATCCTCCGCATCCCTAGCCATCACGGGTCAATATAGCATGACCAATCCACCTAACCTGCACATCTTTGGACTGCAGGAGGAAACCGGCACAACTGAAGGAAACCCATGCATACAAAGGCGGAATATTTAAACAGAAGATTAGATCGCTATTATTGTCTTCCAGAGCACTTTCTCTGCATTAGTGTAACATTGGTCAACCTTTACGCATTTCACGGTCAGTTTCATGGAACATTGTACTGCGGTCTGATTACTCACTGGAGTGTGTTCCTACTTCATTCAGTGGATGTGTTATGATTATACTTCTCAAACGATTGACACTGGTCTTGAAAACGTAGAGCACCCAAACGTCATTTGCCTTTCAGGATGTTCGTTCAACACTAGCATGTGTTCTGGTCACAGGAAGAATCCCGGACAATCATCCTCAGATCCCACCAAAAAGACCCTGTTACGTTGCGAGTGGACAATCCCCACTGTCTGTCGTCTCTTCAGGATGTCAACTCCGTTTTGTGCTTCAGGTTCAGAAATGCTGTCTATTCCACAGCCGTATGCCTCTGCCGAATTTGACGAAAATAAACTTGTGTGTTTCTGGTGGGAAGTCAATCAAAGTCAAATCTATCAACGAAGTCTGTCTGACTAGTCACTGTGTACAATTTAACTGATTATCTGTATCGGCATTGCACCTCTACTTCTTTGAGTTACACATTTCAGATTAAGGAGCAGACTGACAGCTTAATTAAATTCCAGCCGGTCTATATTTATTCGTTTTTTTTTTCTGAGAACACCAGAATGTGGGTTTCAAGTCATAAACAACGACTATTGAAGCAAAAGTGACACACAAACAATCATATGTTGTTAGCAGCTGCTTGCTGTGAAGGAAGTGACACTCTCAGTCAATGATCTCTCTCTCTCTCTCTCATTTGATACTTTTCAAATTCGTGTGACACAAGCAGAGCCACAATGATGCAGTCCTCCCTTTTCACGGTGCTCTCGGTTACATTCGTTGTCGGTAAGAAGTTTTACACTGAAGGAAAAGGTTGAATTTCTCTATCACGAGTGTGAACTAAACGAGTATTCTTTTCAAAATGTATTAGACATTGGTTGTTTTGCACATGGGCTTTGTAAACTGATTTACTCTCCATCTTGCAAGAAGAAAACGAAGAAAGGGACACCAAGCGTAAAAAGAGCAATTAGAGTGATGATCCCACGATTAAGATTGAATTGCTTTCGAAAAGTATGATCCACACTGTGATACCTCATAAGAGTCAGAATAATGATCCAAAAGAAAACTTAAGGAAATCCAGTTTTAGAACATGGAACTCCTTGTCTCAAGGGGTGTTTGAATCACACCATAAAGTCATGAATGGGACGTCAGCTGCACAGATGATGAAGAGATGAAAGGATGTATATGCAGCGAAAATTAGAACACGGGGTTACATGGATTCTATTGTGGATTGGTAAAACGGACATTGGACCGGTTTTCTGAATTAGTTATTTGTTCAAAAGGAAAGAAAAAACAAAATTTACGAGGAAATCTCCACACGGTCTTTTAGCATCGTGGAGAGCAACAGAATTAAAGCAAATTATTATCCTATGAGCTATCCTCAGAACTGAGTTCGCTGGCAGACGGAGTTGTTTGTGTTTTTTTTTCATTTTCATGATCAAATTCCTGTATCATTTCATGTTGTAGCTAATGTGAGTTTTTCTAACTGTTGGTTCGAGCTTTTAACTGAACCTTCAATCAATTATCCCTGCTATTTCTAAACTTATCTTCCAGATCTGAGCGATGGACTTTCTGTTACTCACCGGACGCCCTCTCTCATGCAAACAGAGGGATTAGATGTCAATTTACACTGCACGTACAACGGTTATGTTTATGATTTATTCTGGTATCGCCAGTACCCTGGCAGAAAGCCCGAGTTCGCAGTCCGGACTTCCGAGAGTAGCGGTGCTGAATTTAAGGCGGATTTTGCACAGGAGTGGTTTTCTAGTACAGTCCAGCAGTCAGACAAGTCGTACCGATTGACCATCTCGAAGCTGCTGCTGTCTGACACCGCTCTCTATTACTGTGCAGCGAGCCTCACAGTAATGGGAACGAGCGACAGTCTCGTACAATAACTGCTCTCGGTTTCTGGGTCACAGCTGCTGCCCGTTGAAGGCTGCTTATAACTGAGTCTCACAAAGTGACGCTTCCGTACAATTCTGTGCAGTGAAAACTTCCACTGTAATTCATACACTGATCATATAAAATTGATCACATGAATTACTAATTTTGACGTTCACACTGACATTGTATATCAACAAACATTTACAGTTTATTTGGGGAACTCCGTGAAATCGCAACTGCTTGGAAGAAAGCAAATGCTTCATTGGGAATGATATGTTTCCTCGCTTAGTAGTTTGATAAAAAAAACCTCTCTGCAAAGGAACAAGTAGTTTTTACTATAAATATCAGTTTACAGTAGACACTGAAGCTTACCCAGTGAAAGTTCTATTCATCCTCATACACTGATTGCAGATTTCTCAATGTTAAAATAACTTACACGTATTAACTCCAAGTACAGAAAGCATTATCAGGCGAAACAGAAATGTTATCATGACAGAGCGAGAAGGTAATTAACATAGGTCAATACAGATGTGATCTGTGACACAGGCCTGAGGACCTCTAGGTTCTTGAATGGTTACTGGATGACCAGAAACCAGACCGAAGTCAAAAGCTGAACTGAAAACATATGAGAACGATTTAGGAATTTTACTTGGAAATCTATATGAACTAGATAAGGCTGCCCGTGCTGCCGTCATCACAGAACGCTTCTCGCAGTGACTGTAGTTGTTGCTTTGTAAAACTTCTTTACCGGGTAAAACACAACGCCAGATACCGTGGAATCGACAGCAACTGTATAGCAATGTCTTTAATTTGTACGATGTAATTCTCTAATCACGTATTTTCATTTTTTCATAATGTATTCAACGTAAGTGAGGAGAAGAAATATTGCCCATGCTGCACTTGTGTCTCTCACTTTGGCAATTACTTTGATTTATCTGAATTCGGCGCATACTGTTCTAAACTTTTATACAGGGTACCTTCTGGTTCCAGTCAATGTTTCTCTCAGCCCGCGGTAATGCACCACGTTGTCAGACAGCTACAGCTCATCAATGGTGAAATTCCCCATAGTTTTCCAAGCCTCCAGAAATGCAGAAGATCGACCGCAATGCCATTTGCTATGACAACCTTTCCGTTTTTGGAGATGTAAATTAAGAATATCGAAGTTTGACCTGAGTACTGACAATCCAGTTGCAAAGTAAATGAATCACTTCTGGTTGAACAGCTGAAATGAAAGGTGACTGTATTTTATTCCTTCATAAATCACCGTAACTGTCTCTTGTGAGTCCGAGACTGCACAACTAACACCTGCAGAAAATTTAAAAGACAATGACTTTAAAAAGATAATTATCATCCATGTTACCAAATTCAGTGTTTATATTTTAATCCGGAGCACCACAGGCAAAAAAGAAGTTTTCTCTAACCATATTGCTTGCAGGTGAACATTTTGAGACTCAGAAACTTACCTGTCAAGAAACATGCAGCATTTAGAAATGAGTAGATGGTAACAGCCGGCATGTTTAGAAAGTGAATGGTGGGTTTAAAAGGAGGCAGCTAAAGCTGAATAGCCTCAGATCAGGGTTAATGATGTCGTTAGGGTGAATTGCTCAGTTTTGGGAAGATATTGAGTAATGTCCGAGGCCACTGCTGATTGGTTTCTTTCTGGCAGGGGCAGCATGCAACACCCAATCAGCTCACAACGACTCTGTTCCGAAGTCAATGACGTTAGAGAACCCGTCGCTGAAACACACACTCCGTGGTTCAGAACGCCATTTGCCCTTTAAATCTGCTCTAACATTTAATGGGACATATTGTAATATTTGATGGGACATATTGTAATATGGCCTGAATCCGAATGCCCATTATATTCACAATGGAGCAGGTAAACAAAATGTGCAAATAAAAATGAATGAGCACAGTTTAATAACCAATGCAGAGACATCTCTGAAAAACAAACATGTGGAATGATACTCGAATGTGAAAGGTTACAACAGACTTCCGAGGAAAAGAACATAACTATTGGTGGAGGGTAGCTATGTTATTTAATTATACCACAATAAGAAGAAAAGTATTGCTCTAAATATAACAAACTAAGATGGGGAACACGATTGGTTGATGAAATGGAGTTATAAACGAAAAAAAGAGGGTATTTTGTAGCACCCACCCCCCAACTCTCGACAGGAAATAGGTGCAGCATAAAGTAAGAAATACTGTTCACTTTTCAGAAATGCGAGATGATTGCGAGATATTTTAATCCACACTTATACTGTGCCAGTCGGTCAAAGATAGTCCAGATAAGGAGCTGGTAGATTTTTTTTCAATATGGTTTACTTGAAAAGCTTGCTGTGGAGTCAACCAGACAGAGGCTTCAGTACACTAGGTAATTTGCAACGCTATCGAACTAAACCATGGCCTCATAATGAAGACATCAATGGGAATCAGTGATCATATGATGTTGAACATCAAATTAAATTTGAGGGAGACGCCCATTGACTTTAAACAATGACTTTGGAGCTATTTCACTTGTTTTACGGAAAAATCGCTCTCTCTGCCAAGCAACACCTGAACATCTCATTATGGAGTTTTAGTCCATAAGACCAGAAGTCATAGGAGCAAAAATTAGGCCATTCGGCCTATCGAGTCTACTTCGCCATTCAATCATGACTGAAAGATCCTCAACCCCATTCTCTCGCTTTTCCCCCGTAACCCTTGACTCCCATGATAATCAAGAGCCTATCTATCTCAGTCTTCACTATGCTCAATGACCTGGCCTCTACAGCCTTCAGTGGTAGTGAATTCCACAGATTTATCACTCTCTGGTTGAAGACGTTTCTCCTCATTTCCGTCCTAAAATGTGTTCCATTTACTCTAAGGCTGGGCCCTCATCTCCTATTCTCTCTTCCCAACATCAACATCTCTTCCCAAGCATCTTCCCAACATCGACTCTGTCCAGGACATTCAGTATTCTGTAAGTTTAAATTAGAACCGCCCCCGACATCCTTCTAAAGTTCAATGAATGTAGTCCCAGAGTCCTCAAACGTTCCTCATATTTTAATCTTCTCATTCCTGGGACCAAGGTCTTTGTGGCATTCGGAACTCCTCATGATATCAGCGTCAGAATTCAGGGAAGGACCGATTGTTACTTTGGTAATTTTTTTGTTGTTTCTATTAAAAATGGAGGGAAAATTACTTCAAAATTCAGAAATTTCTGTTCTCATTCACTACATCTAAACTGCATGGATGCAGACGACATCAGAATGAGTGTGAATATTTGTGTTCAAGGTTTACTGTATTGTTTCATCAATTTCCTCTTCAACATTCATACCAATAATTGGATTTTACACTATTTCCCACAGCTCCAGTAACCAAATATAATGGTGCCATCAAGAATTAGGACTAGCTGCATATAGATCTATATTATCATCTTCGCTATTCATACCGATTTTTCATCAGGAATGGGGAGAATGGTAATTTTACAGGGATGTAATACCCACTATGTCGTGAGTTAATGATGAGGAGGGTTTAAGAAAGGGTTCTGTTTGATACTTCTTGAGACTATCAGCCTTTAGAGCAGGAAACATTCAGTCGGAGCAGAATTACAGATCCCTGTTTCATTTTATTGCTGATCTAACCAATGACAGGAATGGGCCGGCAGCAGCACTCTCTGGATTGAAGAATTTAGATCAGATTGCACATAATAACTGAGAGCAGTGTCCTGGCCACATGCAGTATCAAAAGGCAGAAGGAGGTTTGCGATGGCTGTCAATTGCAGCCACAATTATGGATGGGAAATTGTGACGCCTGGATCCAGAGAAGTCTGTCTACAATTTGCACTTCTGTTCTGTTAACTGCTAAAGACCACCTGAAGCAGGAGTACTTGTGAAGAGGAGGCATCAAAGGACTCGAGCAATGCAACATCAGCGAGCAGAGTATTCATTTAAATTATTTTGCTTGCACCAATTTAAAACACCTATTCCCATCATTTTTCACTCCTGCATTTTTAATAGCCCATTTATGTTTCAACTGATGACAGTTTAATTTCCCGATTTAGCATGGAAACTTTTTACCTCTTATTTTAGACACTTTATTTCAGATAGTATAAATGTGATAGTGTGATAAATTTTTTAAAAAAATCTTTCGCTGCAATGGCCCTTGTTTAAAATATTGTTGATTTTGTTGGTCTCCAACAGGCGCAATTTACCGATCAAAAGAATATAGCTTTGAACATACCGAGTCTGATTCCGAACTTCTCCTTGGAAAAAGAAAAGTGGGTGACCTCATTTTCTTTAATCACTGAACATCGTTCATGTCAGGCGCAATGCTGGCTTGCATATTTTCTAAACAAGCTTCAGATGTTGGATTTAATATCTTTAGCCAGGTGAGGTTTCCTGGCTTTCAGGTCCAGACACGACCATTCCACTGTTATAGCTTTCTCATTATTTTCTAAAATACCTTCCCAGAGCTATTACTCACATCTAAACTTGAACCCGGGCTTCTGTCCTAATCGCGCTTTCCCCATCCACTGATCACCTGTTCACCTTTGTTGTTATTTCTCTGCATTCATAGAATGTGCGAGTCGCTAGACGGACTGGTATTCATTGTCAATTATATAACTGACCAGAGGGCAATTTAAAGTCGCCCACATGTGGATCTGGAGTCACATGTCGACCAGACCAGGCAAGACAGGCAGTTTCCTTCTCTAATTAACATGAGTGAACCACGTATATTTTTCTGAGGAGCGGCGATAGATTCATGGTATTCATTGATGCACCCCCTCCCCCCACGACCTGAATGCAAGCTCCCTGCATCCGGTTTAGAGATGGTGCCTGTGCGCGAGAAGAACACTGACACTGTGCCTTGTATTAATGAATCAGAATACATTTAACTGCTCCAGTGGAAAATCTCAAAGTTGCAGCTTCTCCACTGAAATAGCAGTCACTGATGTGGTCAATGGGAACCCTCTGCACTATCAGCAGCATCTACAAAGAGTATCGAGATCAAGAGTACAATAAAATTCATTCTTCCATATGGCAGATGTACTCTCAGGATCTTCAACTCATTTTCTTTTTGATTTATAAATGCAAGACGTATTCCTTGTTAAACATGCAGTGAAGATATTTCATATCTCTTCCTGCAACTCGCTGCATTGCAAGCAGAAATATAAAAATGAATCTCACGCTGGCTTGGATACTTGTGCTAACGTTCTATATTGACTGTACAATGAAAATCATTTTACAGGTTTGTGGAAGAACATTGGTAGCACATGTTTCAGGTGATCTGAAGCTTGCAAACGGTAAAAGTGAGCGAGGTTTCCAGAGACTGTTCCAATGGTCACCATTGTTACAAATGGATGGTTGTAAATGTGTGTCATTCAGAATAAGAAGGGAGATGCTGCTTGACTAATTTGAATGAATTGTGTTTTCTGAAAAGTTGACGCAATATATTTCATGGGGTAGCACAACTGATGATGTTCACTTGGACTTCAGTACGTAATTTGCCATGATCCTACATGGTAGACTGGTATAAAAAATTCGAGCCCATTTGACCCAAGGACATTTCGAAAACTGTGTAAAAAATGGCTTCTAATTTGCAGGAAAAGGGTGATGGTGAAGGGATAATTTCGTGATTGGAATCCTGGGAACTGCAGGAATGGGTGCAAGGACACTTGCTGTATGTTATCCACACTGATACTTTGAATGTGAACGCAGAAGTCATAAGTAATAAGTTTGCAGATGACTTGAAACATTAGTTGTTGTCAGATAGGAGATGGTCTCAGGTGACAGATTTATATTGATGAACTGGGTAGAGCAATGGCAGAATTTGATCCTGATCTGTGCAAGTCAATGCATTAGTAGATCTCATAAGAGAAGGGTTTTCAAAATGCGTGGGAGATCGCTCGGTGCTACTGAAAAACAAAGGTACGCTGTTGTACAGTTCAATAGATCACTGGCGATGTTAGTACAGGTAGCAGTTAGTTGAATGAGACACACAGAAGACTTGCCTTCGTGAACAAGGGTGTACAATATAGATGCAAATAAGTCCATGCTGCACATTAATAAAACATTAGTTCGGCCACAAATGATATAATGTGTGCATTTATGTTCGCCATACTTTAAGAAGGACGTGATTGCACTGGAGAGGGTGTTGGAAGCTCATCAGAACTTTGCTTTGGATGAAAAGTGCCAGTACTGACGGTAGACTGGATCAGCTGCATGTGTTTACTTTCGAGCAGAGCACTGCGTGGGATCTGATTGTGATATGCAAAAGTCTGAGCGGAATGGGCAGATGGTGAGAATTTCTTTCCCAGGGCTGAAATGTCAAAATCCAGGATGCATGCATTTAATTTGCGAAGGAAGTTGTTTTGACACCTGAGTCTTTTTTTTCAAACAGAGAGTCATAAAAAAATGGAACAAGCAGCCTCAGAGAGTAATGTAGGCACGTACAGTCACAACATTTATGCTGCACCCGAATAAGCACTGAAAAGTGCTGGACTAGAAGGTTACAGACCAACTGCATGTAAATTAGATAAGTGTCATTTTCTGTTTGTTAGTCAGCATTAACATGGCATACTGAAATGCTTCTTTCATGATGTATGATTCTCTGACTCGACATTTTAATGAAGATGAACGCGTTTTGTAAAGCAACTCAAGCTCAAACAATGGCCAATGCTGTAAACCGTCTCTGATTCAGACAAGAAAGTCCATTTCTGGGGTCTCGAATTCTGAATGGAAAAGAAGTCATGATTTCCTGCTACACAAACGATTAATTACATCACATGCTTGCTTCTTTGGGAGTGAATATTTATTTCAGTAACAGATTCGATTGGGCAATGTCTGCAATTTGAATTCATCTCGTAAGATGCTCTTTTTTATGACACAGCCACCTTGGTGACAAGCATAACCTTATCCCATGACTATCCAAGTGCATCACCTCCCACCCGGTGGTGACAGAGATGTCTGGGTTTCTTGTTGTCATAATGGCTGCAATCCTCAAACGGATTTCTGGTGCCTACTTTCGTGAACGTATCTTGTCCACAATGCATTCTTGTACACTCAGTACTATGCTGGTGCATGCTTCTCGTGATGGCTCAGTCTGGCTGACAGTCGCCTTCGCTATTGACCATTTTGTGGCCATCATCTATCAGAGATTGACGATCAGGTATGGCACGAAGTAAACTGCGTCGCTATCCATAGGAATTATCAGTGCCTCAGGGTGTGCCAAGAACACGCTTTTCTATTTCATCTATTAGTTATTGTACGTCTTTGGATGGGGTCCCCAAGTACTGTGATATTAAGTTCAGCTATTAATATTGGGCAGTCTAGCAGGCCTATGATTGTTTGGACCACATCTTTACATCTTTTGTTTTTCTTTCCTCCTTATTGTGTTGATTATTGCCCTGACTGTAAGACGCATTCTAATGGCTAGAAGACCCCGCAAAAGACTCCGTGCCACTCTGAATCAACAAGGCCCGGAGAAGGCCAATCGTAAGAAGTCCATTGTTCTGCTGTTTGCCATCTCTCTCAGTCTCGTCTAACTGTGGATGATCTAACTCGGATATTTCCTTTCTGTGCAGTTTACAGGTGAGGCCTGCTTCACTGTCCTGGATTTTAAACATTAAAAGTACATCCTTCAAGCGACGAAAAACTTGCTCCAACTGCTCATTTCCCGCACTAAAATCTTCATCTATGCATTAACACAGGCTAAGTTTAGAGAAGAGATGTAGAACACACTGATGAAACCTTTCAGCGTCCTCACTCTTTCCTTTATAAAAATGAAAGAGCAGTAAACATGTTCATCTGTCCACTTATTCTCACCAGACATATAATTCCGTCTGCCACCTCTCCCAACATAGTTTAACTCCAATAGAATCAAAAAGTATTTTTGTCACGTCGCAGATATGCAGCCATTTCAGCCCAGTATTTCAGTGGCGAATGTCCCGAGTTTCCTTGAATGTAGGATTTCAGATATATCTTGCTTGCTATTGTACTCATGTGACAAACTAAATTTCACGCTGAGTTCGCTCTCTGAGTCTGAACGCTGCTGAACTTCAGTGTTGCAAATGAATTCGTGGTCCCATAAATACCGCCCCTTTGTTTCCTCCAATATTTAATGAGACACAAATACCATGATAATTGTATTCTACTCAAGTACCTAGCATCTCCTCGGCTAACACATTACCATAAATACAGAAAAAGGTAAGTCCCAAGAAAGATTGACATCAAAAAAATCATATTTTCTAACAGGATTGACAAGGTCACAGAAATAAATAGAGTTGATCTCAAAAACTATATGGTGGGCTATGCCGTCTGTTAAAAATCGTGTTTCTAGGAAAGTATCAGTCTTGCTCGCAAAAGGAATGAAAAGTGAGCTTCACATGAGCATGGAGAAGTGTGCACAACTGGCTTGAATTCGGTTTACCTTTGGTTGTAAGGATTTAAATAGTTGATTGAGAAACATTATGAATATGGCATATCATAATGGAGGCGTCTTCAAGTGGTTACTGCAGATATCAATTCATGTAAACGTGTTGTTATATTCACATGAAATATGAACGAGAAAAGATTGAGGAACGCTAAATGTTAGCCATCCATTATACTTCGGACAGAAAGCCTTTGCAACTTTAAGGAAATGCAAACGACTGGTACAGTCATATTGGTGAAGGCCGTCTATCTGATCCATTTGTGCAAAGAAATTCACTTGGTAATCCAACCTTCTGAGACGCCACTGGACACGTACTGGCGAGAGAGAGCACTCACTTGATGTGAGTGTCAAAAGGGGTCGTTAGTTCATTCAAACGACTGAAACATAACAATAAAATACCATGGAGAGAGACAGTTGCTGTGCCCTGCGTGTGGCAAAGCGTCCACTCAGGTTTGCCACTTGTTGACACACTATCTAATCCACATTTTGTAGCGAGGAGTTACCTGATCCAAGCTCGAGGAAGGGTACGATCAGTCAACCTGCCTGAGAGAACGCCAAATATTAAAAAAACGTTTCAATTGTTCTGCCTGCAGCACAGCTTCAGAGTCTGGTCCGCAATTATGACATACCTACATATTTTGACTGGAGGGTGAATGTTCAACTGCTCCTCTGTGTGCCAGTGTGTACTCATTCATCCCATTTCGTAAGATACCAGCGAGCTCACAACTGACTGCAAGACTGTTGTTACTGTTACTCGCAACCAGGATTGAAACTAATTGATTCTAAGTGCAGAAAGCCTTAATTTAGCTCACCTCCCTGATGAGGCCAATGTGGCTGCTGCACCTGACAAAGGGCCTGCGCTAAGAAAGATGATGTGATTCCAAATCAACATTTTGGAGTCGATCCTGGGACCGTGTGATTTCTGACTTTGTCCACCCAATCCAACACAGGCACGTACAAGTCATTGCGGCTGCCCTCTGGCGTCGAAAGCTGCCAAAGCCTTTCCAACTGAGTTCAGATGATGTGGGCGGCTTTGCAAATGAAGACAGACATTTTTTTTTTTTTTGCAATTTAACATATAATAACTTCCAAAATTTCGACAATATTAATTTGTGGTGGTCCTTCTGGCCTCAGCTATGAATGACGTCAGCGAAAGATATCCTAGTTTAAAAACTGGTTGTTGTACATGTTGGAAGCCAAGTTAATTTTCAGGTAGACCAATAAACAATAATATGCGTCAGCTGCTGCCCAGAATGAGATAATGTAACTGACATTGACAAATCGCCAAAGTTGTAAAAACAAAAACAAAACGATGGAATTTCGCAAAATCTGTTTTACATTCAGAATCTTTCTTTGATTTAACAGCAATAATCATTAATTTCCTTTCAGCTTCTGCCAGTACCAGTTTTTTCACCATGGGAAATTAAAGCTGCATTTTAACGTCACCTTTTTCGTGCTTTTTCAATTCTCTGCAAAAGTAGCTGCTAGGCAGAGCAGAAATGATTCAGTTTAAATTTAAATGTTTCAACTTGGAAAAAAATCAAGTAGACAAGTATGCGGAAGTGGAGAACAAAAGCAGAAATTGCTGGAAAAGCTCAGCAGGTCTGGCGACATCTGTGAAAATAAAAATCAGACGTGTCCGATGACCCTTCCTCAGAACTGATGGTAGTTTTGAAAAACGTCGGTATATATGCAGAAAATGGGGAGAGGGTTTGGGTAAGTAATAATGGATAGAATCAAGAATAGAGTCTGAAGAGAGAGAAGAGCAGTTGTATAGATGAAGGAGTTGATAAAGATCTGACTTGGAGGGTGAACAGCTGTCAATCTGACTATTACTGACTAGCAATAGATATTGCGTAATTGCAGGCTACGTGTTAACAAGGTCTGGTGTGTGGGCGAGTGGTTTAGGACATGGGAGAGTATAGGCTCTAAAATTGTTGAACTCAATACTGAGTCCAGTGGACTGAGTCCAGTGGGCTGCAGAGTCCACAAGCATAAAATAAGGTGTTGTTTTCCAGCTTTTGTTGACCTTCGTTGGGATACTGCAGCAAGTCAGAAATAGAGCCGTTTGTCAGGAAACAGGATGATGCATTAAAGTCGCAGACAACTGGAAGCTCAGGAGATTAAACGTACTGCAGATGCTGGAGAATCCGAGATAACAAGGCATGGGGCTGAATGAATACAGCAGGCCAAGCAGCAAAATCGGAGCAGGAAAGCTTGACATTTCGGGCCTAGGCCCTTCATCAGAAAACAAAAAGCTCAGGATCCTTTATTTTGCGAGCTGAAGGTAGAAGGTCAGCGATGCATTCACCCAATCAACGCTTAATTTTGTAAATGTAGATGAGATCACATTGTGAGCAGCGAATACTGCAGACTGCATTATACAAAGTGCTTGTGAAGTTACTCTTCGCCTGGAATGTGGATTTGCCTCTTGGATCATGGGGAAAGAGGGGGTAAATGGGCAGATGTTGCACAATCGCCACTTTCAGGGGTTGGTGCCGTCGGGCTGTGGGGATTGTTGGGAGTGAAGCAAAAGTGGACCAGGGAGTCCCAGAGGCAATGTTACCTTTGGAAGGCAGATCAGGGAGGGGAGGAGATTCTGTGTCTGGTGGTGACATCTCGCTGGAGATGGTGGAAGTGGTGTCTGATGACCTCCTGGATGTGGATGCTGGCGGGATAGTAGATAAGGACAGGGAGATCCCTATCACTGTTGCAGGAGGGAAGAGAGGAGTTGAGGGCGGAAGTGCAGAAGATGGTTCCGAACTATTTGACGGCCCTGGTGACAGTGGTGTTGGGGAATCCTAAGCTGAGGAAGAAGGTGGACGTTGTGGAGACTCGCTTGGATATTAGTGTGCATTGTATCCCCAGAAATGGAAGCAGAGATCCGACGATGGGACGGGAGGAGTCAAATACTGACCAGTTTTAACTCGGGCCAGGGTAGAAATTGGAAGCGAAATTGAGCAACTTTTCCAATTCCAGACGAGAGACGGAAGCAGCACCGATGATATCATCGATGTATCAGAGGAAGAGTTGTGGGTGAGGGCCAGAATGGGATTGCAACAAGGAATGTTTCAAGTAACCCAAATAGAAATAGGGAGGGCTGTAGTGAATGCAGGTATGCATTCCCATTACTATGACCTGAAGAAAATGCAAAGATCTAAAATAAAATTTGTTGAGGCTAAGGACGAGCTCTGCGAAGCGGAGCAGGGTGGTAGTAGGTGGGAGCATTTCATGTCTTTGCTCCAAGAAGAAGCAGAGAAACCTAAGACCCTCCTGGTGGTGAATGTACATGTAATGTAATTTCATGTCCAAGGTAAAGAATAGAAGGCTGAAGCCTTCAAATTGGAAATTTTGACACCAGCTTAAAGCATCAGAGGAATCTTGGATATACGTGGAGAGAAGACTGAGTGAAGGTAGGAAGAGATAAAAGGTACTGCAGATGCTGGAGAATCCGAGATAACAAGCATGGGGCTGGATGAACACAACAGGTCAAGCAGCATCATAGGAGCAGGAAAACTTGACGTTTCGGGCCTAAACCCTTCATCAGAAATAGGAAGAGATCAGTTCTGTGGGGCAGGAGCAGGTTGAAACAATGGGCCTGCCAGTTCAGTCCTGTTTGTGTATTTATAGGAGGATCTGGAAGCGAGCTGTGTGAGACTGGGGAACTATCAGCTTAGGGGTTGTGGCGGGGAGGTGACCAGATGAAATGAGATCAGTTACCGTAGTTGATACAAAGGCCGGATGTGTCATGGTGGGGTCATGGCCCAGGGAATGTAGGAGGAGGTTTCTGAAAGCTGGCGCCGAGCCTCTGCCATGTAAATGTCAGTACATCCGACTACAACAGCACCATCCTTATTGGCAGGCTTAATTACTAAAACAGGTTTAGATCTCGTAGATAAAAGTAACTGCAGATAACAGAGTGTGGAGCTGGAGGAACACGGCAGAGCAGGCAGCATCAGAGGAGCACGAATGATGACGTTTCTGGTCCGGGCCTTTTTTTTTTGAGGAAGGGCATCGACCCGATACATCAACTTTCCCATTCCTCTGATGCTGCCTGCCCTGTTGGATTCGATTAGGACTCCCTCTGTCACCAGTTTCCAGCCCGCGATTTTGCAACCAGGAGTTGCCTCTAGGAAGTATCTTCAAGGCTCCTCTAGGCTCACATGAGCTCCCGCACTGGGCTCCGACACTCGAGTCGCCTCCAGGACTCTTCATTCAGGCGAGCTGGTGTCAAAATTCCCGCTGTGCTCCGCAGTCGCCATTGACTCGCCATTCGAATTTGCCTCTAAGTCTGGCTTGGCATCAGACCTCCTCCCATACAAAGCTCTGTCGGGAACACGTCTCCAGAACTCTCCTCCCGCACTGGCACGGTCTCTGTTTCATCTCCCGCACTGGTCTGGACTGACGTTCGACTCCTCTTTTCTGTATTTCCTGCAGGCAAGTTTAAGAAGTTAAAAGTTGTTGGGAGAGGGAAATAAAAACTGCAGGAAAACGAAGAGAAAAGAAAGAAAAAATGAAAAGGAATTGGCAAAACAGAGGAGATCTGGCTGGAGAGAACTACTGCGCCGCCATCTTATAATGAAATCTCCGCTTTCACCGTGTACGTTGCCTCTTTGCTTCTGATGAAGGGACACTGCATTCGAAATGTTGATTCTGCTTTCCCTCCACAGATGCAGCCAGACTTGTTGAGTTTCTACAGCAATTTCCACTTTGTTTCAGCTACACAAAATGCACAGTTCTTTGTTTTACTTTAACCTGATGCGGCATTGTTTATCAATAGTGTGAAAATCTTCTTCGTGTTGTGTTTTAGCTTGGATGAATTTTTTCCCCCCAGAATATACACCGTCATGAAAAGCTGGAATGTATGGAAGAGAGACGCACAGGCAGTGAAAGACAACGAGTTTGATCAAATGAACCGAATGACATAAACGTTCACTGAGAAAGAGAATAGAGAAAATAGTTCCACAGGCAAGTGTCTCTACAGAAATGAGCAAATATCACCTGTGCGTCTCTGGTGGGAAGTCAATCAAAGCCTAATCCATCAACAAATTCGGTCTGATTAGTCACTGTGTAGACTTTAACTGAGGATCTTCATCAGCATTTCACCTCCACCTCTTTGAGTTGCATATTTCAGTTTAAGGAGAACACTGTCACCGTTGTTAAATACAAGCCAGTCGATATTTATCCTTTTCTTTCGCGGAACACCAGACTGTGAGGTTTATGTCAGAATCATCGATCTTTGAGGCGAACGTGACACACAAACAAGCATATGTCGTGTTAGCAGCTACTTGCTGTGAAGGAAGTGACATCAGGCGCTCTCAGCCAATGATCTCAGGTTATTTTCTCTCTCTTTTATTTGATAATTTGCAGTTGCAGATTTGTGTGACACAATGAAAACCCACAGAATCAGAGCAGCAGTGATGCAGTTCCCTATTTTCATGCTGATCTCGTTGACAAGCATTGCCGGTAAGAAGTTTTACACTGAAGGAAAGGGTTTAAATTCTCTAGCACTAAGCGTGAACCAGACGAGTATTCTTTTCACTACTTATTCGACATTGGTTGCATTACACTTGGGCTATTGTGAACTGGTCTAATCTATATCTTGCAAGAAGAAGAAAGGGACTCACAGTGTTTAAAAGAGCGATTAGAGTGATGATCCCAGAGTTAAGATACAATCGCTTTCGAAATGTGCGATCGACCCTGTGATGTTTCATCAGAATCACAATAATGATCCACTAGAAACCTTAAGGGAATCCTGTTTTCTCTTTAGAGTATGGAACTCGAGGCTTAAGGAGTGTTTGAATCAGACCATAATGTCATGAAGGGGACATGAGCTAAACGGATGACGAAGAGATGGAAAGCTGGACATGCAGCCAAAATTAGAGCACAGGTGAACGTGGATTCTCGTGTGGATTGCCTACACGGACATTGGCCAGTTTTTTTTTTCTGAATAAGGTGTGGTGTTAAATAGAAAACAAGAACCACAAAATAAAACAAAATACTGGGAAAACTCCACACGGCTGGTAACATCATGGACAGAACAGAACTAATTCAAATTCTGGTGCTATAAGCTATCTTCAGAACTGAGTTCGCTGGCAAACTGAGTTGTTTGTGTTTTACTTCCTCATTTCGAATTCAAATTCGTGTCTAATTTCATTTTGCAGCAAATGTGAGGTTTTTTTAAAACTGTCAGTTCGAACTTTGTACGAAACATTTATTCAATTATTCTTGTTTTCTCCAACCATGTCTTCCAGATTTGAACGATGGAGTTTCTGTCACTCAACGGGATACCTCACTCACACAAACAGCGGGAGAAGATGTCTACTTAACCTGCACATATACCGGCAATGTTTACGAATTGCTCTGGTACCGCCAGTACCCTGGCAGAAATCCCGAGTTCGCAGTCCGGAATTTGGAGAGCGGCGGTGCTGCATTTAAGTCGGATTTTGCTCAAAATCGGTTTTCTAGTACTGTCCAGCGGTCAGAAAAGTTGTACCGATTGATGATCTCGGAGCTGCTACTGTCTGACTCCGCTCTCTACTTCTGTGCAGCGAGACTCACAACGATGGGAAAGAGTGAAAGTCTCCTACAAAAACTGCTGCTGGTTTCTGGGTCACACCTGCTGCCCGCTTTAATCTGTTTATAGCTGGTTCTCACACAGAGACGCTTCCGTACGTTTCTGGTGAGGGAAAACTACGAGCATAATTCACACACATCATTTAAAATCGCTCATATGAATGACTGAATCTGACGTTGGCACTGACTGGATTAAGGAACAAACGGCTGCTGTTTATTTGGAGAACTCCACGAATTCGCATCTGCCAGGTAGAAAGCAAATGCTACAGGTGGATCGATACCTGTCCTCGCCTGGCAGTTTCAGAAAAACCTCTCTGCAAAGGAACAAGCGATTTTATTTGAAAGTACAGTTTAGCGTAGACACTGAAGACTGCCCACTGAATGTCATAATAATTCACATACACTGATTACAGATCTCCCAATTTTAAAATAACTTACACATATTAATTCCAAGTATAGATGATATTATCGGGTGCAACGAACATTTTATCATGACATATTTGATTTCATAATGTATTCAATGTAAGTGAGGAGAGGAAAGCTTGCCGAGTGCTGCACCTGTGTCTCTCGCTTTGGTAATTACTTTGGTTTAATTGGATTCAGCGCATTCTTGTATAAATTTCAGAAGTAAATGTTAGTCCGGACTCTTACAGGGACAGTGTTTTTACAACGGGTTCCTTCTGTTTCCAATCAATGTATCTCTCAGCCCGCGGTAATACACCGTGTTGTCGGCAGCTGCAGTTCATCAATGGTGAAATTCCCCTCAGTTTTCCGAGCCTCCAGGCATGCAGAACGTCGAAAGCCAACGCCATTTGCTCTGATGATCTTTTCGTATTTAGTGATGTAGATCAAGAATGTCGGAGATTGACCATGGCACTGAGAATGCAGTTGAAATGTAAATGAATCAGCTCTGTTTTAACAGTGGAAATGAATGGTCACTGCATTTTTTTCCCCTTCGGTATCGCAGTAACCAGCTCTGGTGAGATCGAGACTGCACCACTCACACCTGCAGAAAATTAAAAATGACAACGAATAGAAGGATAATAATAATCAATGTTAACTAATTCAGTGCATATATCGCAGTGCTCAGCGCCACAGGCAAAAAAAAAAAGTTTGCTCCACCTATATTCCATGCAAGTGAATATTTTGCGACTCGGAAACTTACCAGTTAGTAAAACTGTAACAGTTAGGAATGAGTAGATGGTAAGAGCCGACTTGTTTAGAAAGCGAATGGTGGGTTTGAAAAGTGGGAGGTAAAGCCGAATATTCTCCCCTGAGAGCTGATGGTGGCGTTAAGCTAAATTGTTTCAGCTGAGTTTTGGGAGGTGTTGAGTCATATTCGAAATCACTGCTGTTTGGTTCTTTTCTGGCAAGTGCACCACGCAACACCCAATCAACTCACAACGCTTCTGTTCTGAAGTCAATGACGTCAGAGAATTGGTCTCAGAATCACACAATTATTATTTCAGAAAAAAAAATTTGGCCCTCTAAACCTGTTCTGACAATTAATAGGACAATTTGCAATTTGTGAAGCATCCACCCTCCCGCATAACCTCTGAATCCCTTTCCCTTAAGATCACAACACTGTCGTCGTGGTCCGAAATAAACTGAAAATGACTACTGTCTCTTGATAATGCAGAATGACCAAATGGGAATTAACGCCCGCGCAGGTTCTTAAATGTGCCAACACTTGAGTGCAGCCAGTGATAGAAATCGGTGAACATTGTTGTCGTTTGGTTGCCACAGACTGCCTGAAAAGAGTTGTATCATAAACAAAAGACACGATAGAGAAGGATTCTATCGAGAACATAACTCAGGAAAAGATCCGTGTAAAAGCTGTCTTTTCTAACTTTTGACAATATGAATACTTCATAATGGGGATCACTGGTCCGAACCAGTGAAGTGGTGTGTTAAGATTTTCATCTTTTTTAACGGACTGACTGTGCCTCTCTCACGGTGTGGGCATCAGTGCGCGATTATACGTGGTAGATTGTATGACAAGTGCGCTGGTGGTTTTTTTATGGAGCTGTATTCTTGTCTTGGTCCAGACTAACGGAAAATTGGCCAGAAAACCCTAGAAACGAATTTCTCTTTCCCTTCCCGAATCTTTTCAGCAAATATCTTAGAGTTGCCCCGGGACACACGATTTACCAGAGAGTCCACCATACTTTGTTGAGTTGCCTAGTTCAATGTTGGGGACTGTTCATCACGAATTTTCAATTGAAGGAGGCCTTGGGAAACTGATCTTTGTCCACTCGTTCCTGTAACAAACATTATAATGTATAAACAATATATGTGTAAAAATAAACAAAAAAAAAAGCAATGAAACACGTAATGGCAAATTCAGCTCATACTCATTGGCCAGCATGAGCATTGTTATCGGGAAATCACGCAGTGAATATATTGATCGACTGTAAACAACGCATGGTTTAAAAGGTTGGATCTTACTGAGACCACAATAGTGGCAGGCTTTACTCACTGAGAAACTCAGCGGCATTGCTTCAAGCTGCAACAGTCTGATTTTGCAGATGTGATGTTAACTGTGGACCAACCACTGATAGTTAATGAATTAACGCAATTGGTTCTCTGCAATCTGGTTGTTTCTGAGTCTTCCTCACCAATACTCCCTACTTGCCTGGATGAGTGCAGCTCCAGCAACACTCAAGAAGATGGACGCCATCCAGGACAAAGCAGCTCACTTGATTGGCACTACACCCTCAAATATTCACTCCCTCCGCATTTGACGCTCACTATCAGCAGTGTGTAAGGTCTATAAGATGCAGTGCACAAATTCACCAAAGATCCTCAGACAGCACCTTCCAAACCCACGACCACTTCCATCTGGAAGGACAAGGCCAGCAGATATATGGGAACGCCATCAACTCCAAGTTCCTCTCCAATTCACTCATCAATCTGACTTGGAAATATATCGCAGTTCCTTCACTGTCGCTGAGTCAAGAACCTGGAATTCCCTCCCTAATAGCATTGTGGGTCAACCCACAGCAGGAGAACTGCAGCGGCTCAAAATGGCAGCTCGCCACCAGTTTACCAAGGGCAACTAGGGATGGGCAAGAAATGCTGGCCAGCCAGCTACACGCACATCCCAAAAATGAATAATAAGAAGAAATAAAACATCTTGTTCTATCTCATATTTTTGGATATTCAGTCTCATTGTCCCTTTAACTAGACATTATGAATTGGAAGTATTAGTCATTAGTGAAAGAGATTCCCAAATAATGATGATCCTAAAAGAAAATAAATTCTTCCACAAATACATACTAAATGAGACTCCATCTTCCGAAATAATTCCCCAACCCATTCTAGATTATTCAGCAAGGATAGGCGTCCTGGTCAGTATCTGCATTATCAATCCCTCCCAGAATCTCACATGCTGCCAGTCTCGAAACAGATTTTCGTATATCGTCTGAGGCAGAGGTAGTTGAAGTGGGATAGAGAGAATAGGGAGGGATAGGATCCCATCTTGGTCGGCCACAAATGTACGAGCGACACACTTGGATTAAATGAAGAGGTTTTACAGAATCTATCGGAGTACCAGGCAGAAGATTATGACGCAGAATATCAATGGTCATACTGAATATTTCGCTTATTCCTTGTCTGCATGGAATTGGAAGAAACAAAAACAATTTGTAGAGATGCTTGCTTTGCTGAGCGGTTGATGTGGGAGAAATCAAGCGCCAGCACTGGCACAGGGGAATGTCGGATTTCCACGATGAGACAACATTAATCTAAACGATGCTGAGACTTTTGCAAATGCAAACGACATAACTCGGTGAGTAGAGATTTTGCAAATTAATGAAGTAGGGCATGTAATAAATTTTTAGAAAACATGGCAAATCAAAGTGTCGAAAAAATCATTTTAATATTACAAAATGACTATTTGATCTTGGCATAAGGGTGCAGAGTGCACAATTTTAAGAAAAAAAAAACAAGAGACAAGACTAGAGGATAAACAAAATCTATAGTGTTCAGTGTCCCTGAATCCAAATGCCCATTATATTCACAATGGAGCTGGTAAACTAAATGTGCAAATAAAAAATGAATATGCACAATTTAATATCTTTTACACGTTCACTTCTAATAAAGAAATATATGGAATGATACTAGAATGTGAAAGGTTACAGCAGATTTCTGACGACAGGAACATAATTTATGGTGGAGGATAGCTAATTATTTAAATGTACCTTTTTATAACAAGAGATGGAACGATCTAATTAAATCAGCCTAAGATGTGGAACACGATTGGGTGGATATTTGGAATTATAAAAGAAAAAAAAAGTGGGTGTTTCGTAGAACCCATCCCCAACCTCTCGACAGGCAGTAGGTGCTGCATAAAGTCAGAAATAATTTTCACTTTTTAGAGGTGCGAGATGATCAGAAGATATCTTAATCCACATTTATACTTTGTCAGTCGGTAAAGGATAGTCCAAGATAAGAAGCTCATAGATAATTTTTCAACATCGTCTATTTTAAAAGCTTGCTGTGGAGTCTCCCGGGAGTGGCTTGGCAATGTGTAACGCTATCGGAGTAAACAATGGCCTCATAATGAAGATACCCAATGGGAACCAATGATCAGATGATGTTTATGGACGCGCTCCTTTACCTTAAACCAGTGGTTTTGAGCTATTTCGTTTGTTTTACTGCAAATTCTTGCTGTCTGCCAAGCAATCCATGGACGTCGCATTATGGAGTTTTGACCAAGATCTTTGTGGCATTCCGTACTTCTCATAATATCAGTATCAGATCTCAGGGTCGTGCGGATTGTTATTTTGGTAGTTTTTTACGACAGTATTAAACATGGAGGGAAAACCCCTTAGAAATTCAGAAATTCCCGTTCTAATTCACTCCATCCAAACTACATGGATGCAGATTATATCACAACGAGCGTGAATATTTGTGTTTTCAATGTTTATTGTATTGTTTCATCAAATTCCTCTTCAACAGTCATACCAAAAATTGGATATTACATTATTTCCTACAGCTCCAGTAACCAGATATGATAGTGATATCAACAATTAGGACGAGCTTCATTTCGATCTATGTAATCATCTTTACCATTCTTACAGATTTTGCACGAGGCATGGGGAGAGTGGAGTTTTACAGGGAAGAAGTATCCCTATATCATGAGTTAATGATGAGGATTGGTTAAGAGACGATTCTGTTTGATACTTCTTGAGCCTATCTGTCTTTAGATCAGGCAACATTCAGTTGCAGAAGAATTAGAGGTCCCTGTTTCAATTTTGTTGCTGATCTAACTAATGATAGGAATGGACAAGCAGCAGTAATCTCTCAATTGAAAGATTCAGAACAGATTGTACACAACAAAAGAGAACAGTGTGCTGCTAACTGCAATATCGAAAGAATGAAGAAGGTATTGTGGTGGCTGTCGATTGCAGCCACGTTTAAGGAGCGGAAATAGTGATGCTTGGATCTCGAGAAGTCTGTCTACAATTTGCACTTGTGCGCTGTTAACTGCTGAAGACCAACTGAAGCAGTAGTACAGGTGAACAGGAGGTGTAAAGTGACTCAAGTAATACAACATCAGCGAGTACAATAATCATTTAAATTGTCTTTCCTGCACCTATTTGAAAGACGTATTTCCAACGTTTTTCACTTCCACATTTTCTATTGCCGTTTACTTTTACACTGTTGACAGTTTCCTTTCTCGGTTTAGCATGGAAACTTTTCCCCTGTTATTTTAGACTCTCTATTTCAAATAATTTAAAGTATATATTGTCATAAATAAAATTTGTCTTTCAATGTAATGATCCTTGTCTAAAATACTATTGATTTTGATGGACTCCATCACGTGAAATCTGCCGATCAAAAGGGCACAGCTTTGAACAGACAAAGACTTACTCCGACCTTCTTTTTGTTAAAAAAAAAACCGATGGTAACCTCATTTTCTTCTCTCTATCAATGTCGTTTATGTCAGCTGTAGTGTTGGTCTACATATTTTCTCCACAACCTTCACTTATGCGATTTAGCATCTTTGGACTGGGTGAGATTTCCTGCCTGACAGGACCAGACACGACCATCTTACTGTAATGCTGTAACTATTATTTTTCAAACAACCTACCCAAAGTTATTCCTCACACCTGAACTTGAATGCGGGCCTTCTGTCCTAATCGTGCTTTCCCCAAACACCACTTATTCTCCTTTGCTGTTTCTTTTATATACTCATGGCAAGTGAGCATCGTTAGCGAGAACAATATTTCTTGCCCTTCTCTATTTGACAAAAGGGAAGTTGAAAGTCAAACACGTTGCTGTAGGCCTGGAGTCACATGTTGACCAGACAAGGCAAGAAGGACAGTTTCCTTCCCTAAGTAACGTGAGTGAACCAGATGCATTTTCTGACAATCGACAATGGATTCATGGCATGAATTGGACACTAAAATCAAGATTTTCATTGCATTCAAATTGTGAGTTTTGAATCGGTTTAGTATGTCTCTGGATTAACCGTCCAGCGATAATACTACTCCGAGATCACATTCTACATTGCTTTGGGTTGGGAACTGACCGTAAGCTGAAAATCAATGTTTTAAATTGTAATGTAATGACAATCGGACATAAATATCAACAATAATAAACTCTCAGTAAACGCAACTCCAAATTTCTGGGAAAGCCTTTTTGTCATGTTTCTGCCTTGTTATGACCATCAATAAATGCTGAACACATTCAATTAGGCAATTAAACTTTATTCAATTAGATACATCCATGAAGAGTGCCTCACCAGTGTCTGATGTGACCGGAGCACCACAATCAAGAGGCATATCGAGTTGAGTGAAGTCCACAAAGCCCAATATTCTTAAATGAGTGAGGTCACAACAAGGCTGACTCCCTTCACTGAGTCACTGGCTAATGGACCTGTACAGCTGCAGTAAGTGAGGGCTTAGCTGACCTGTCCCTATGCGGTGTTTGATGTCACAATAGGCCAGGCATCCTTAAGTTATTGAGGTCACAATGGACGTGTATCCTGCAGGATGTTCCTTGACATTGGGTATGGCCCCTGCGCTGTCTTGATGAGCTCATAACCATAATGAATTAGTTGAACAGAGTCCGGATTCATTCTCTTCTTGGAAATTCGTTCTCATCCAATTTTAATTTACTGACAGAGATTCACTCCGAAGTATTTTTTGAACAATTGTGTCCTTATCTAAGTGAGTCTGTCTTGGTTTGTATTCAACACATTTTACATTAATTCTTCAACGTTTGATAGTGTGTTTTATATAATTACCGAGGCAAAATTTCCAAATAATGGATAGCTCAGAAGACTGGAGACTCCACATAATTGCTCTTGTACAAAAGTGCTTAAATGGGTAATGCAAACTATTTGACACTTTACTCCTTTGGGACAACGATTGGACTATGTGCAGATCGAGTAAAGCAGACACCGGAGATCACAGTCGTGGCTGAAGGTTATCTGTGAATTTGGATTACAACAAGAGAAACTTGAACGCAAGTTGCACGCAGTGGTATCTGCAGAAACCGATACACCATCAAACAAAGAATTTAACCAAAGTAGTACTATCAGAGGACGAGCAAGTTTCCGGACCACGTACATAGCAGCTGCTGACATCTATAATAAGTATGGTTATGTAAGTATAAGCTGGCTGAGTGTGGAAAGTATGGTGGTCTATTCCTGTGCTGTGGAGTACAGCTAAGATAAAGAAAAAACGACAACCCAGGACAGCAACATGTCCGAATCACAAGACGTCAAAAGTATTTTACAGGTACATTTACAGTTGACTGATGTTAAATTGTAATCCAGAACAGGGACAGGCGTCACTGACTGGGAGATGGCAATATTATTTCAATGCTCAATTTCAAATTATTCCGAATGTTCAGATGTTTGTACTTGCTGCAAACGGCCTGAACAGCACCTTTCTTTAAATTGCGAAGTAACTACGATTCGAGAACACACTATCTCAAGGACATAGGTGCAAATTGACAATGCTCTGTCCTTTACTGTCGCCGACGGTCAGAAAGTGGACAATATGACAGGTTCTCAGCTGAAAAGAACAGACCTACCTTTCTTCGTTGATCACTGGTACTGCTCATTGGGCCCTATATTCGTTGCAGACATTTTCTCAACAAACGTTTCAGTGACCTTGTCACACACTATTGAAGTAGGTGAGACGACAATGCAAACTCACTGCAACCGGGTCACAGATGCTGCCTTTCCAAGATGAGACCCTTCACACTGAGCCTTATGTTAATGAATCAGATCACATTTAACTGCTCTGGTGGACCACCTCAAAAGTGCAAGATAACAAGCATGGGGCTGGATGAACACAGCAGGTCAGGCAGCATCATAGGAGCAGGAAAACTTGACGTTTCGGGCCTAAACCCTTCATCAGAAATGGGGGAGGGGAAGAGGGTTCTGAAATAAATAGGGAGAGAGGGGGAGGC
>JAHRHZ010000115.1:1294401-1360208 GCA_024137785.1 Ginglymostoma cirratum | reverse complement strand
CTCCCCCTCTCTCCCTATTTATTTCAGAACCCTCTTCCCCTCCCCCATTTCTGATGAAGGGTTTAGGCCAGAAACGTCAAGTTTTCCTGCTCCTATGATGCTGCCTGACCTGCTGTGTTCATTCAGCCCCATGCTTGTTATCTCGGATTCTCCAGCATCTGAAGTACCTTTTATCTCTCACCTCAAAAGTGCAGTTTTCTCCATTTTGGTAGCAATCAATGACTTCGGACAAACGGAAGCCTCTGCACTACCAGCAGCATCTGCCAAGAATATATAGAGCAAGAGAGTAATAAAATGCATCCTTCCATATGGCAGATGTACTGTCAGGGTCTTCAATTCATTTTCTTTTTTTTTAATTGATAATTTCAAGACATATTCCTCATTAAACCTGCAGTGAAGGCATTTTATATCTCTGACTGCAACTCGCTGCAGTGAAAGCATCAATATGAAAGCGAATCTCATACATTGACAGCTCCACATTCTCGAATGAAATCTGTTTCAATGGAATCAAGTTCCCGTTGTGAAACAATAATGTACGCTCTGCTCTGAAAAGGCAGCGTCGATGTTTTCCGTCTGACATGAATGAGAAGTCACAATTAGTCGAAATTTCAAGTTCAGTATCAATTGCAACTATAGGAGATTCCGGATTTCAATTTCACTCTATTTCTCAACGTCCTTTGCTGACTTGGTGAACCGTATAACAAGGAAACAATTATCTGATTGGGTATTGTATTTTGTCACTGTCCAGAACATACTGCCTGCAGAAACTTGGATATTAGTTTCATCTTCCTTTCTCTCGCCGAATAACTATTACAGGTTGAAAGTGTTTCTCTTCAAACCTGTCTGAGTAAACATGTCGGGACACACCTTTAATTTCTCATCAGCTCTGATGAAGAATCGTCTCAACATGAAACGTTTGCTTGCTCTCTCTTCACGAATGCTGTCTGACCTGCTGTGATTTCCACAATATAATGTTTCGATACGTTTTATTTTAATCGTCAACACTTTGGCTATGTCATTTGGTAAATACCAAAATTATGTTGTTGAATATATTGTTTTATCGCAAGTCTGAAATATCAAAATATTGATTGAAAGGGAGGGAAAGCATTTGGATGCATTCTGACCCAATGTTGATGAGTTTTGTTTTAAATTTGGGACAGAATCCTTTCGGTAAATTAAAGCATACGTTTGGCGAACATTTAGGCATAACGTTCCAGCACGAGCCGAGCACTCTGGTTTCAATTCATTAATTAAAAAGACACAGGTCTCATTAACCTACTAATAACAGCTGTTGCTCGACATGACCACAACAAGTGCTGGTGAAGATATGATGCTGCTTGGCCTGCTGTGTTCATCCAGCTCCACACCTTGTTATCTCTGGTGAAGATCTAATTACTTTGGAAAGCACGGGAAGTAAATTAAAACAAATTGATGGAATCAGATGATGCACCGTCCTCCTGCACAGGGCATAATGTCACACCGGTTGAAATTTTTTCCGAAACATGTGCTTAATCATGATATTTGTAAACGTCCATGGCGATAAATTTCGACGTGAACGATACAGAAATGATAAAATTTAACTTCTCTCAACAAAGCATGTTCAACTTTTCGGAAACCCATTCCAATTTTCTCTTACCTGTCTGATTTAGTTTAATGTTCATGTTTGGATTTCCGACAGAGGCTATTGTGAATTTCAAATGTGAAATTTTCATTCATTCAATATTTCACACAAGTGTTGATGAAGCATTCAATTCGCTGCCTCGGAGCGGAGGTGAAGACAGAAGTGTGTGAGTTAGTTGTCACTGGTGCTTGTTCTGATGAATTCTCTGAAATCTACGGACGGAGGAGTGAGGCATTTTACTTATTTTTGATATTCAATCTTCCATTCCTGTTAATAGGAAGCCAGTATTTCAGAATTAACAGACTGAACTGCAAATGTGATATAAGTACATTTTTAAAACTTCGCCGGTGGAATAAAATTTCTGTCGCTATTGGTAAGGGTCATTCAGTGGAGACACGAGAAGGGAAAATATTGGAGTACTTTATGGGCTAAAAGGAAACTTTTTAAAACGATGAACGGTTTTGCTCTCTTTCAGTATACAGCTGTTCCTCGAGAGCTGAATTGTTATTTATTTTTCTCAGCGTGAAAAAACCTTCTGATGTGCTCTAACAGGCACTGCGAGACTGAGTTTATGTAAGGGCTACGCCATAACTCTGCATCAGTGTGGGCTCCATAGCATAAAAGTACATGGCGGAGTAAGAGACAAAGGGTTTGTTGATTGCCAAATCAGTAATCATCGTGGATTTAGTAAATGTGAAAAATAATCTGTCAGAAAAATCAGGATTCCTGTTTCTGATTTTTGCTGAAAACAGAAAAACCATGTAATGTGTAGGCTGCCCTGGGAGCTAAAAGTACCAGTAAAAATAAGGTCTGGAATTGCTTGTCTTCAAGCAGCAGGTTAGTATGACATTGCCTCCCTCCTTAGCCGTCATCTGAGGACTTGGCTGATCTACCGTGTTTTGCTGATTCCATTCTTATTATTACCACTGTCACTTTATTAATAATAACATCCGGGTTACAACAATCTGTGTTAGCGGAAAATGGAATGTTGCTGTGGAAAAAGAAAGACACTTACTGAAGATTGTGATAATGATGAGGTGTGCTGCGAGAAGATTCATCATGGTGTATTCCATGCTTGTAATTCTGCAGTCTAGAAAAATGTCTGTCTGAGACCCCTGTTCAAAGCTGTTCCACACGATGAATAACAGTGACTGGTGCAGCGATGTATCAAATGTCATAGGGAAGTGACAAAGACAGGAAAACAAAGACAGAGCAGGTCTGCAAATATCAGCCCAGGTTTCACATCACGGGTAAAGGCATTACACAGGACTGGGAGGACGCCAGCAGAAGGGAGTCAAAGAAAAGGATTTTAACTGTTCAGAAGTATCATATTGTTTTCATAGGTCTTCTGTTTTATTTTCTCTTCAGGCTCTTAACTTGAAACTCCACACTACCGTGTGGTTTTGTTATAATGTGTGTTCGAACCGTCTTGATGCGGGAAATGAAAACATGCAGAAATACCCCGAGAGAGTGATAGGTCTGAGCAGTAACAGAAAGCAGAGTGGAAGGATGTCCTCTATCTGGCTAAAATTTTGCCCCTTTACGCCCAAACATTTCTGGGTTTTTCACAATGATTTGAATGAGCAAACGAGTTTAACTTTGTGTCTAATCAAACTCTGCATGATTCTGCCAGAGCATCGTTATAGTCAGTGATATAAATTAAGTTAGGCGATAAGATTTCATATGCTGAAAGCAACATGACAAAGTCCTAAACCAAGTACGTTAACCACTTGAATACAACACTGACTTGGAACGGTCATCATTTACTCTACGATGAAAAGTATTTCACAGGTTTGAGGAGGAACACAAGTAGCAAGTATTTCAGGTGCGCTGAATCTCGCTAAGATAAAAGTGGGCAGAGTTTCAAGTGAACGTTCCAATTGTCGCACTTTTTTTACAAATGGATGGTTCTAAATGTGAGGCACTCAGAATAACGAGGGACATCTTGTTTGACTAATTTTACTTAACTGATTTTTTAAAAGGTTTCTCAATATATTTCATGGGGCAGCACCGTTGACGTTGTTCACATGGATTTTGGTAAGTCCTTTCACAAGGTCCTACATGGGAGACTGGTGAAAAGTTTACGAGCCCAGGTGATCCAAGGAAAGTTAGAAATCTGTATCAAAAATTGGCTTGTAATTAGAATGCAAAGAATGCTGGTGGAGGGATATTTTTGTGATTTGAATCGTGGACCAGTGGTGTGCCATGGGGATTGGTGTTCAGATCCTTGCTCTGTGTTAGGCACACTAATAAATTGAATGTGAATGAAGAATGTATAACTATTAACTTTGCAGCTGACACGAAACTCTGTGTTGTTGATTTGTTATTGATATTGATCAATTGTGCAGAGCAATATTAGATGGAATTTTACCCTCATATGTGCGAGGAAATGCATTGACAGATCTAATCAGAGAAGAATATCCAAAATGAGTGGTCGATCCCTGGGTACTACTGAGCAAGAAAGGGATATCTGTGTACATTCATTAGCTCACTGGCGATGCCAGTACAGTTTCACAGATTGGTGAACAAGGCATACAGAAAACATGACTTCATGAACACGGGTGTAGAATATAGATGCAGGGAAGTCTACGCGGTAACTTCATAAAACATTGGTTCAGCCACTGATCGTACAATGTGTGCAGTTCTGTTCGCTGTACTATGAAAAGGATGTGGTTGCAGGAACATCATCAGAACGTGGCTTTGAATGAAAAGAGCCCCCTTTGAGGAGAGACTGGTCAAGTTGCGATTGTTTTCCTTGGAGCAGAGGATGGTGCAGGGGGATCTGATCGAGATTTACAGAAGTTTGAGAGACACAGGCAGATCGTGAAAATTTCTTCCCCATGACAGAAGTGTCAAAGGCTCGGTTGCTTGCATTTAACGCGAAAAGTAAGTGGTTAGAGATCTGAGATTACTGTTTCAAACAGAGGGTCATTAAAATATGGAAGAGGCTGCTCAAAGAGTAATGCCGGCAGGTACTCTCTTAACATTTCAGGTACATTTGGATAAGAACTGAAAAGGGCTGGAATAGATTGTATTAGAACAACCGCATGTAAATCAGAAAAATGTAGCTTAGTGTTTGTTGGTCAGTCTAGACATGGTGGGCTAAAGGGAATGCTTCTATGATGTATGTTTCTCTGTCTCTATGAAATATGCCATGTCAGCACGATATTGTAATGACGAGGAAGAGATTTACTAAACCATTTCAAGTTGAAAGAATGGCCAACATTGTAAATGATCTCCGGTTCAGATAACAACGTCAGTTTTTGTAGGCTGGAGTTTTGAATGCAAAAGAAGACAAGTTTTTGTGATGCACACATGTTTAACTGCAGCAAATGCATGTGTCTTTAGGAGTAAATACTAAACAAGCAGCCACGGCTTTAGAACAAGTTGAATCCTGAATTGGAAAATAAACGCACCGGGATGATTTCAGTATCAGATTCGACTGGGCAATGTCATGCGTTTAAATTCCTTTGGTAAGATGACATTATTTTTTCAGTCACAGTCAACTTGGTGGGAATCATATTCCTATCCAATGAAAGGTGTTAACTTTCCCAGTGTATCATCGACAATCTGGTGGCGATAGCGGTAGCTGATTGTCATGTCATCATCACGTCTGACATACTCAACCTGTTTGCAATTATCTACTTTCGTGACAGTATCTTGTCCACAATTCATTCTTGTGCACTCAGCACTGCGCTGGTGTAAGCTGCTCGTAATGTCTTGGTCTGGCTGACAGTGGCCTTCACGATCGACCATTTTTAGGCCACCAGCTATCAGAATTTGAAGACCAAGTGCGACACCAAGAAAGCTGCGTCGCTAGTCATAGGAATCGTCTGTGCCCAAAGCTGTAGCAAGAACATCCCTTTCTATTTCCTCACCCAGCCACTGTGTGTCGTGGATGGGCTGGTCTGCTTCTGTGACATTAATTTCAGCAATTACAATTGGCCAGTCTGGCAGAAATATGTCTGGCTAGATTGCATCTTAAAGCACTTTGTTCCTTTTCTCCTTATTCTGTTGCTCAATGCACTGACTGTAAGACATTTTCTAGTGGCTAACAGAGATTGCAAAAGACTCCGGGCGGCTGTGAATCAATAAGATTGGAAAATGGCTAATCACAAGAAGACCATTGTCCCGTTGTTTGCCATCTCTCCAGCTTCCTCTCAGTGTGGATGACCTCTGTCGGACATGTCCTTTATGTGTAGATGACAGGTGAGGCCTTATTCCCTGGCGTGGATTTTAATGAGCCATAGTACATCCTTCAAGAGATGGCCAAAGTGATCCAAATGCTCCGCTCCTGCACTAACATCTTCTTCTATACAGTAACGCGGACCAATTTTCGAGATGAGCTGAAGAATACATTGATGCAACTTTCAACATCCCCGTTGTTGAATGGGAGCAAAAGCTTTATGGTGGGTCAATTGAGGAACAGTGGAGGACTTTCAAAACAATTTTTCGCACTGCTCAGCAGAAGTATATTCTAGTGATGAGGAAGAACTGTAGAAAAAAAGACAGACAGCCACGGATGTCTAAGGATATAAAGGAAAGTATCAGTTTGAAAAAAAAAACACATACACAAAGCAAAGAGTAGTGGGAACCTGTAGACTGGGAAATCATTAAAGGCCAACAGAAAGCCACAAAAAAGTTATAAAGAAAAGTAAGGTAGATTATGAGAGTAAACTAGCTCAGAATATAAAAACTGGCAGCAAAAGTTTCTATAAATATGTAAATTGTAAAAGAGTGGCGAAGGTAAACATTGGTCCTTTAGAGGATGAGAAGGCTAATTTAATAACAGGGAATGAGGAAATAGCCGAGACATTAAACAGTTATTTCATGTCGGTCTTCACAGTGGAAGACGCATATAACATGCCGAAAACTAGAAGCAAAAAGGTTAGAGCAGGCGAGGACCTAGAAACTATCACTATCTCTAAGGAGGCTGTGCTGGGCAAGCTAATGTGGCTAAAGGTAGACAAGTCTCCTGTCCCTGATGAGATGCATCCCAGGGTACTAAAAAAGGTGATGGGGGAACTAGTAATTTCAATAGAAATTATTTACCAAAATTCACTTGACTCTGGGGTGATTGCCGCAGATTGGAAAACAGCCAATGTGACGCCACTGTTTAAAAAAGGAAGTAGATAAAAAGCAGGTAACTATAGGCCAGTTAACCTAACTTCGGTAGTGGGGAAAATGCTTGAATCTACCATTAAGGAAGAAATAGCAAGACATATGGAAGTAAGTTATCCCATTGGGAACACCCAGCATGGGTTCATGAAGGGTAGGGCATGTTTAACTAATTTGGTGGAATTCTTTGAGGACATTACTTGCTTGGTGGACAATGGGGAACCTGTGGATGTGGTGTATCTGGATTTTCAGAAGGCATTAGTCAAGGTGCCACACCAAAGGCTGCTACATAAGATAAAGTTGCACGGCATTACAGATAATGTATTGGCATAGATAGAGGATTGGTTGACCAGTAGAAAGCAAAGAGTAGGGGTAAATGGATGTTTTTCTGGTTGTTGTCAGTGGCTAGTGGTGTGCCTCAGGGATCAGTGTTGGGTCCTAAATTGTTTACAAGTTACATCGATGATTTGGAGTTGGGGACTAAGTGTGGTGTGTCAAAATTTGCAGATGACACTAAGGTGAGTGGTAGATCAAAGTGTGCAGAAGACACTGAAAGTCTTCTGAGGGATATAGATTGTCTAAGTGAGTGGCCACAGGACTGGCAGATGGAGAACAATGTTGATAAGTGTGAGGTCATCCATTTTGGTAGGAATCACAGCAAAATGGACTATGTTTTAAATGGTAAAAAATTTGCAGCACTCTGCTGTGCAAGGGGACTTGTGTGTCCTTGTGCATGAATCGCTGAAAGTGGGATTGCAGGTGCAGCAGGTAATTAAAAAGGCAAATGGAATTTTGACTGTCATTGCTATAGGGATGGAGTTTAAAAACAGGGAGGATATGGTGCAGCTGTATAGGGTCCTGGTGAGGCCACACCAGGAGTATTGTGTGCAGTTTTGGCCTCCTTACTTAAGAAGAGATATACTAGCAATGGAGGGGGTGCAGAGGAGATTCATTCGGTTGATTCCAGAGTTGAGAGTGTTGTATTATGAGGAGAGACTGAGTAGTTTGGGCTTATACTCACTGTGATTCAGACGAATGAGGGGAGATCTTATAGAAACATATAAGATTATGCAGGGAATAGATAACGTGGAGGCAGGGAGGTTGTTTCCGCTACCAGGCGAATCTAGAACTAGATGGCATCACCTCAAAATAAAGAGAAGCAGATATAGGACTGAGGTCAGGAGGAACTTCTTCACCCAAAGGGTTGTGAATCTGTGGAATTGCCTGCCTAGTGAAGTTGTTGAAGCTACCTCACTGAATGTTTATAAGTCAAGGCTAGACAAATTTTTGAACAGTAAAGGAATTAAGGGTTATGGTGAGTCGGCGGGTAAGTGGAGCTGAGTCTCAAAGATCAGCCATGATCTTATTAAATGGTGGGGCAGGCTCGAGGGGCCAGATGGCCTACTCCTGCTCCGAGTTCATATGTTCTTATATTCAATAGATTTGACGTCAATTGGATTATATGGCATAACATGACCTGTCTTAGCAAGAATGTGTTTAGTAATGTATGAACTTTGCTTACAAAAGGAATGAAAAGTAAGCCTCAAATGCCGGAGAGGAAGTGTGCACTGATGGTTTGCATTCGCTTTAGCTGTGGCTACAAGAATTTAAATAGGTGATTGTCAAACATTATGAATATGCCACATCATAAGGGAATGATCTGCAGGCGGTTATTGCAGGTAGTAATTCATGTAAAGGAGCTGTTATCTTCAGATTAAAGATGAACGAGAAAAGATTGAGGAAGGCTAATGGTTAGCAGTCCATAATACTTCGGCCGGACAGCCTTTTCATCTTTAATGAAATGCTCTCCCGGTTCTCTTCTCGCAGCAGTGAAGCTTCCTCAATTATCAAGAGTTGTATCTTATTCTTTGACTAGTTAACTTATGTGTCGTAACTAAACTCTTACTTCTAAAGAAAATTCAATGAACTATTCAAAACTTCTCGATACAGGTCAAACACCTATGTTCTGCTGATCCACGTGAATGGACGATCGACCGAGATACACACACCCCAGTGCGGATGTTGCAGAGCTCTGACAGCAGAAACAATTTTGAACTAATTTCATGGTCCTATAAAAGGAATACACTAAGTTATAGAAATCGAAGGTATCTGGGAATGTATTCAAATACCCATCCTTGCCTGCAAATCATTGATACAGTCACACCAGGGAGTGAGCATTTATCTACTCCGTTTGTGCAAGGGATTCTCTTGGTCAACCAAGATTCAGATAAACCAACATACACGCCCTTTAGAGAGACTACTCACTTGACCTGATTGTGGAAAGGGCTTGGCATTTCATTGAAACTGTTGAAACCTAAGAGAAAATTGCAATGGGGCGAGGCGGCTGACATGCTCTGAGTGTGGAAAAGCATTCACTCAGGCACACAACTTGATGACACATGAACTAATCCATATTGTGAAGCAAGGAGTCACCGGCTCCAAGTGAGAGGAAGGGTACTATCAGTTAACCTGCATGAGTGAACGTCAAATATTAAAATACATTACAACTGTTCAGATTGCAGAACAGCTTGAAACGAAGGCACACATTTATGATACGCCGACACTAGAGGACGACGATTCAAATTCTCCCCGTGGGAAAATGTGTACTCAATCAACCCATTTAGTGTGATATCAACGAGCTCATAAATGACTGCAAGTCTAGTGTTCCTGTTACTCGGAACACAAGGATTGAAATAAATTGATTCTAAGTGCTGCAAGGCTTAATTTGGGATTTTCCCTGACAAGGCAGTGAGGCTACTATACTTGACGAAGAGGCTGCACTGTAAAATCTTGTGTGGTTGCAAATAAGCCTGTTGTGCTGTAGCCTAGTGTCCTTTGATTTATGACTTTGATCACACAGTCCAACATTGGCACCTCCACGTGATAGCTACTGAGCTCGAGTGTTGGAAACTGCCAAATGTTTTCCAATTGAGTTCAGATGGTTTGGGCGGCTCAGAGAACTACCCTCTGCTTGAAGACTGCCATTTCATTCCTCGTAATTCAACATACAAGAATTTGCGGAATTTCACAGAATTATTTTGTGGTGATCCTTCTGGCCCGAGTTGTGACTAACCTGAGCGAAAAAAAAATCCTGATTGACAAGGCAGTTGGTGTACGTGTTGGAGGCTGTATTTAATTTCAATTGCGTGCTTCAGCTACTGCTCAGAATGCGTTGAAGTCATGGACATTGTCAAATCGCCGAGTTTTCAAATACAAAAGCATTTTTTTTGGATTTTGGCGAAGCGTGTTTTATATTCAGAATATTTCGCCTACATTATCATAATAATCGTTAGTTGTCTTTCAGATTCTACCAGTACTGGTTGATTATTTTGATAAATTGAAGTTCAAATAAAGTCACCTTGCACATTCTGTTAAAATTCTCCTCAAATTTGGCTGCATGGCAGAGCAGACATGATACATTTTAAATAAAAAATGCTCCAACCTGGAAGAAAAAGACTCAAGTAGATGAGTATCCTGAAGTGGAGAACCAAAATAGAATTTGCTGGAAAAGCTCAGCAGGTGAGGCAACTTCTGTGAAGAAAATAATCAGACAGATCATGTGATCCTTCAACTGAACTGACGGTAGTTGGGAAAACGTCGGTTTATATGCAAAAAATAGGGAGGGGGATGGCGCTGGGAGTAAACAATAGGATAAATGACAGACCCATAAGAGAGAGAAAATAAGATGGAAAGACAAAGGAGTTGATGACCATCTGGTCTGGAGGGTGAGTAGATGTTAATGGGGACTGTTAGTGACTAACAATAGGTAGTGTGCAATGGCAGGCGATGTGATAACAAGACCTGGCGTGTGGCGTGGGGCCAAGGACATGGGACAGTTTAACTCGATATTGAGCCCGGCAGGCCGCAGGGACCCCAACCCAAAAACGAAGTGTTGTTTCCAGGTTGGTTCAAGGTTCGCTGGGACACCATGGCAAGCCAGAGACAGAGATGTTGGCTAGGGAAGAGGGTGATGTGTTAACGCGCCCGGCAAAACCATGCTTCGGGTCTTACTTGCGAACAGAATACAAATGTTCTGTGAAGTGCTCACCTAGACAAATCTTTGTTTCACTAACTTAGAGGAGACCACGTTTCGAGCAGCGAACTCAGCAGTCAAGATTCTGTGAAGTACTGGTGAAGTGGGCTTCATCTTAATCTAAGTTTAGGTCTTTGGATAGTGGGGAAGAAGTGGCTAAACGGGCAGGTGCTGCACCTTCTCCGGTTGCAGGGGAAGGTGACATGGAGCTATGTCGGAATGTGTTGGGAGTGAAGGAAGAGTGAATGAGCGTGCTCCTGTGGAAGGAGGATAAAAGATGGGAGGGGAATATGTATCTGCTGTTGGCATCATGCAAGAGTTGGCGGAATAGAGTCTGATAATCTTCTGGATGTGGATGCTGGTGGGATGTCAGATATGGACAAGGGGAACACAAATGCTGTTGCGGGAGGAAAGGGAGGGAGTAAGGGCGGATGTGTGAGAGAATGCCCGGGCCCAGTATAGGGACCTGTCGACAATGGTATAGTGGAATTCTAGGCTGAGGAAGAAAGTAGACATTTCGCAGGTTCTCTTGTCGACGTTGGCAATGGAGACAGTGGAACTGTGTGAACGGGATGGTGTCTTTAAAGGAAGCAGGATGTGTGGATGTATAGCCCATGTAGCTGAGGGAGGCATTGAATTTATTGTGGATATTGGTGCGCAGCCTATCCCCAGAAACGGAAACAAATTACGAGAAAGGGAAGAGAGGAGTCAGAGATAAATCGTGGAGTGAGAGCAGGATGGAAAGTGGAAGTGAAATCAATAAAATGGGCCAGTTCTGGAGGAGAGAGTAAAGCAGCAACGAAGATACCATCGATAAATCAGATAAAGGGTTGTGTTTCGGCGCTGGAATAGGGCTGCCAGAAAGAATGTTCCAAGTAACCGATGAAGAAATGGGCATACCTCTGGCCCATGTAGGTATCTGGGTCCACCCCTCTCACCTGAAGCAAATTAGAGGATGTAAAAGAGAAGTTACTGAGGGTGAGGCCGAGCTCAGCCAAGCAGAGGAGGGTGGTGGTGTGTGTGGACGATTCAAGTATTTGCTCCCAGAAGAAGCGGAGAGCAGTAAGACCCTTCTGTTGGGTAATGGACATGTAAAGGGATTGCGTGTCCATGGCAAAAAATCGGCAGTTGGATCTTTCCACCTGGAGATTTTCAAACCAAAGTACACTGCAAACGCTCAGCGCCAGCTCTCAGATACCTCTGAGCTCTGATAGTCAGAGTACAGCTCTGCTCACTGGCGAACTCGAACGACATGTACTGTTTTCCTTCTCTGGATTTAAATACACATAAACAAAAATTGCTCAGCATCAACATTTCGTTTACTGTTTCTCCAAGGCCTTGTTGTCAGATGATAAATTCACTTTGTCATTCCCCGCTGCCCCATTCCTGTGAAGTCGAGCTCAAAGGAGCTTGAATCTCAAAGTTTGAATTGATGAAAAAAAGCTGCTCGAAACACATCGGTTGTCCCCTGATGTCTATGATGATTATAAACCAAAGGACAGAGATTCTGAAATTATTCAAACTCTGCCCAAATCTTGTCTAAAACAATTTCAACTTCGGACAACTCTGCTGCCATTCACCGTAATTGTCCTGCAAACATGTCGCCAGGAGCTCCGTGTTTATTTTTGCAGCTCGACTCACCAGTAGATTCACAAATTGTGTATTTTTGTACTTATTTAAGCTGTTCAATGAACACCGAGGCAGCAGTATATTCTCCACAAATGAAGATATTTTTCTGATTCAAACTTGCCCCTGAGTGGAGCACAGTTTAGGAGAAGAATGTGAAGTTCCCCGATTGGGTGACAGCGGAAGAGATAGACTAGAAATACAGACGGGACTGAGGCCTTTGAGATGACACGATAGAGGAAGGAGTTTTAAACACACCAGCCGTTTGCTGTTTACCTTTTAAATCGTGGAGGTAAAATGGGAAATAGCCTCGTTAGAAGATGTGATCTGTCTATTGAAGGTTTATTGATTAATCTGTCGAAGCCCTTTCCATGACATCCAATGCATTCTGTGTACTGCATTATGAATTACATTTCCTGATTTACTTCATGTGTCATTGTTCAAGGTGACAGGCCGATTGTTAGAATAATGACATATTTTGTTTTCCTTTAATTGACTATTAACCTTGACTCTTTTATTTGTACGTTGACCAGGAGATTCCGTCTCACAGAAACCTGGATTCAATCGAAAAGAATGAGGGAGATTACGTCCAGTTTTTTCTCTGTATTCCCACAGCTACGAAAATCAACTATCCTTATCTGTTCTGGTACTGTTAACAGCATAGTGGTTCCAAGGAGATTCTGACAAAGAGATTGCAAAATATTGGGAACTCCGAGAGATTTCTGAGGAGACCAGTTTTCCTCAGAGTTTGATAACGTGAACAGCCTATCGAGTTGAAAGTGTTGTAAACTTAACTGATAGATTCTGTGTTGATTTGCTGCGCACTGAGCACCGCAGAGATCAGACCGACTGACCCTGGATAAAAACTGTCGGAACATGACTGAACATGACAATATGTCAGGCAAACAGTAAGATCAGAAGCCGGTCTGAAGTGGCTCACAAATTCTCGGTGGTATCTGATATCTTCATTTGAACACGTAACTCTATTCGTTATGATTACATTATTGAAATAAACAAAAACTTTCAGTTCCGAAACTCAAAAGCAAATATATTTTAGTGCCTTCTGAGGGTTCTAAAGCTGCTTCACTCTTACAGCGAAAATATACACGTGAGACGTATAATGAAACTTTGGATTAAGCTGAATGACGTTGAACATTTTGTGGGTATTGTGCTCTAACCCTGCAGTTGCATGTTTCCAATTCCAGAATGGTGAGCGATCGGTTCATTGGTACAGATAAAGCTGGCTTCCTTTCTAGTATCAACCAGAACGTGAGATTTAAATCAAATATGACGAACATTAAACAAATGACCAAATTCAGTAACAGCTGATGAATAAGTCAGTGATCCGTGCAATTTCAATCATGCATGGCTTCCGCTTGCTGGGTTGTCTGGAAATGAACATTCTTCACCTGTGATGAAAGCTTATTGAGCCTTTGTCAGTTGTTTACATGTGGATATATCAGTTATGTATTAAGCAGTGGATTTCTCTCTTCCCTCTGGCGACTTTTGAGGGAAAGCAAATCCTATTGTGATCCGAAATTGCCTTGGAGAAGGTGAAGATGAGCTACCTGTTGAGCCGCTGAGTTCATTGGGGTGCAGGGACATTCACAGCGCGCTGAGCAAGGGAATCCCAGGATTTTGACCCAGAGGCACTGAAAAAAAAAGGTTCAAAGTCATCATGGCGACTGATTTAGAGGGAAAGTTATAGTTGATATTGTAATCCGAAAGATCGGGATTTGCCATTGGATTTTGTTTGCTCCTCGATCAAAATCTCCTGCCAAATTCTATTCTTCTAACCATTGAGACACTGTTATTAGTTTCACTTGTCAGTAAGTGAGCTAACGAACTGAGACTGATACTCCGTTTCCCTAGAGTGATCCATCGATCCCTAATCTTATAACAACGAAATCTGTTGTTCATGAGCAAACAATTACACAAAATCAAATCTGTCTGTAATTTTAAAAAAAATCTAGCACCGATCCGAACCGTGTTCCTATCTAAAATGTTTGTGCATTTCTACCTGCTGGGTTCTACATTTCCGTCTGCCTGATAAGAATATATTTAATCTTTAGATTTTGGACCAGCAGTGAGAGAGAACAGAGAGTGCGGTATCAACACGTTTTGTCCATTTACAATTTATTAGTTCATTGTCCCCGGGAACAGAGCGACGAAAGGGGATTCAAACATTTAGGATGAGTTGTGGAAAGCTCCCATTAACAGAAATTCAAAGTCAGACGAGCACAAAGAACAGTCATCCAAACGAACTGCCGGTGTGAACTAATTAGGACTGTTTAAAGCAGCAGCAACCTTTCCATCGTTCCTGTAGCAGACTCCAAAACCGTTTGTACATCAAGAGGAAAGAAATTGTAAATACCCACACATATAAATCAGGATGGGTTGACTCAGTTTTAATTTTTTTAAAAGAATAAGTTGGGTACAATCATTTTTCAAAGATCATATTTTTATTACAAAATCCTTTTTGGGAATTTAGTTTCTAAGTCTCGATTTCATTGGTCAGTTGTAGTATGCACAGACACTTCAGGAACCCTGGAAGCTGTTCGTCGATTGTGTTTCTTAAGTCACTTCCATCCTTAATTCCCTTCCATTTTAACATTCTGCCTGCGAAATAATGTTTCAATCCTCTCATCGAATTTCAGCGTAAATTAATAATTGATCAATTCCACGGCAGATTAATCAAAAGAGATGGATGGATACTGATGTATGCACCCCACCATAAATGTGAAAGATATGACTCTGATAGAACTGCTTTCCACAGGCTGTACTGCAGCAGCTTTGCACAGTGGCGGTATTGCAGCTTATGAAGTTTGACTGAGCTTATTGCTTGTTGTAAACTTTACCCAACATCCCGCTTTGCTGACTTGCAGTAGAGTCAGTCGCAGCCATTGTTCATGCTCAGAAGAGGCTGTTTTTGTATTTGCGGAAACAAGTAGTTAAGACAACTTGGGCCATTCTACCACTGTGAAGGTTTCCTAAAGTAATGTTGAAGGTGGAGGAATGTGAATCAAAAATGGGAACTGCTAGAAAACTTCAGCAGATGTGACAGTGTCTGTAGAGAGGAAACTTTCGTTTTTTTTTGGAGTCTGTGCGATTCTTTCTTGTATTCTTTCATTGATGCGATTTATTCACAGTTTTTCCCGCAAGTATTGACAGAGTGCACAATTAATATCAGTGTTACACATGCCGCTAAGATGTAAAGGTGAAAATTAAATTTAGAAAATCTGATTTCCTTATATTAACACACTGGTTCAACACGTTTCTGCATGCCCCTGGATGAACGGAGTTGCTCCTTTTCATTGATTTGGGAATTTGTTCTCTTTTGGGATTTTCTACCAACTTTTCTTATATTTTCCTTTCTGCTGTTAATATTTCCCCTTTCCTCGCTCAGTTACTCCACGACAAAGTCGTCCTCAAGTAAACTAATGGACCTTCTTAGGAAACGTGTTTCTTAGACTCTTGTATTTTGTCACCTCTTCCCTCAGTTTTAATGATAGCCCATACGTTCGTGTCATACCCATATATGAAACCTGTACTTCGTGCCATTTTCATCAATGATGAATATCAGTGACCCCAGTCCCGAAGGAATATCACATCCACTGACCCCACACTATATACATCTTTACTGTTGGTGTTAAATTAAGGAATGGTCACAGCAGAGGAAGAGGGATTTGAAAGCAGGATCACCTGTCAACTCGACGGCGCCAAGTAAGGCATAGCGCCATCAGCTGGGCACTCCTGCCGATCAAGATACCTATTGCCTTAACCATTCGATCACAGTAACTCCGTGTTTTTCTGTTTCACTGTTGCTCAGTGAGAATTCCAATCACCTTCAGCCTTCGTATAAATGGGCAATTCGCAACTGAGCAGTGTCCACAGAAAACTTGCAGAAGGAGACAATGTCCACTGGTCTCGGTTTAAAAGGGAAACTTTAAACTGTTAAGCCAACTGGATGAAAGGGATATGTTCATTTTCTCAGGACCAACTAATTGTGCCAATACACACAGAAGTAACCTCACAAGAGTAAGTGCTTAATTGTGGTAAATTGACCAGGACTGTGTAAACATCGAACAGTAAACTGACCCATTAGCATCTACGCTGGAGCACAAGCTCCACATTCTATTCGTGCCTGGTGCACACTAGTCAATGAGAATTCTAATCACCTTCTGCCTTTGCATAAACAGGCAGTTCACAACTGAGCAGCCTCTACTGAAAACTCACATAAAGAGACAATCACCGCTGGCATTGGTTTAAGAGGGATATATTAACCTGCTAAATTAACTGAATAAAAGGAATGTGTGAGCAAGTGTAAACAATGGACAGTAAACTCTGGCCAATTAGCACTGACACTGAGCCTTGGATCAAAAGCTCCACATTCACATTGTGCCTTGTGCTCACCAGTTATCATTGCCTTCACCGTTTTTTTTGCCCGTAAGTAGCTGCGCACACCACAACTGCACAGAACGTAGGCATTAGGCATGGGTGGGGACAATAGCACAGTAGTTAATGTGTATTACCAGAAGAGTGGAGATTCGACTCCTCCTTGTCTCACGTGCAATTCACAGCTTTTCATTCCTTCTAAGCTACGTTTACTTATTGTCCTGAAGAGTATAGAATTCGTGATGTGGAGGAATGAGAATGATTTCAATGTTTCATATAAGCAGCTGTGAGTATATTCCAGATCAGCATACATTTCATCTGTGATTTCTCAGCTGCTGTTTTCATTTTCTGGGGAAATATTTGCATTCCAGCAAAAGCTGCCTTTTAGGCCAAAAAGAAACTTGCGTCTGGGGACGGGGAGCTGACGTGAAAAAATGGCACAGTGGCTACCTGTCAGGATTTCTGTCGGCTTCCCTGGTGGTCTAGTGTTAAGCTTCAATGCTCACTCTGTCAACGAATGGACGTTTATGTGACCCTGGTAATTGTTAATCTTTATTTACAGTTACTTTCGTTTTTAATAAATACAGCCTAATTTTTAGAGGTATAATTGCATCATGAACTGCAAGAATTATTTCAGTAAGTGTCCCACAAACGCATCATGAGATCAACTGCAATTTGCCTGATGTGCTTCCGTCCCTCATGAAAATTGGAAAAGATTATCAATTTCATTTCAATTTCCACCCCTCTCTCACATTCACCTCGCTGATCTCTTAATGCTCCCTTCACATCCGCAAAATCTATGTTTCCATTTCTTGGGATAAATTGTCCACCAGCATTTGCAACAAACGACTTCGCATCCAGAGTTTCCTTGACTGTACATCTTCAAACCCTAATTCCTACAAAGATTTTATTCCATTCTCCAAGTTTCTCCTTCTCCTTTGTATCTGCTCTGATAATGGTAACCCCGAAAAGAATGCCTATGAAATATTCACTTTCTTCCACAACCAATGTTTTCCTAGCACCGTAATAGATAGGCCACGCAGTTGCGTCCGAGAAATCTCCTGACCTTCAGCTGTCAAACCTTCTGTCCGCTACCACAAAAGCAAACGAGTTGCCCCTTGTCCTCACCAAACATCCCAACAGCATTCACATCTAGAGAATTATTAGCTGCTACTTCCACTACATCCAGTGTTTTGGCACCACCAGAGATATATTCCATTCCCCTTTTTTGTCTGCTTTGTACAAGAATGTTTCTATCTGGAACGACAAGGTGCACTTCTTCTTCTTCACTCCCATCGTTCTCCATATTTTCATTGTACCTTCTAATGCAACCGCAGAAGTTGTCACACCTTCCCGTTTACTAACTCATTTCTCAATATCTCAGAACCTGAACAGATCTTCCAGGCGAAGCTGCGCTTTGCCTGTATCTCAGTCAGCATAGACTACTGCATTCAGTGTCCTCGAAGTTGCGGAGATGAAGTGTAGATGGAGAGACTGCTTCAAGGTATACCTACATTCTGTCCGCAAAATGACCCCGTGCTTGCCGTTGTCTACCAGTTCAAAGCACTTCCTTGTTACCTGGTCAAAATCTCTGTCTCAGGCTTGCTGCAGTGCTCCAGTGATGTTCAGCACAAGTTGGGAGAATGGCACCTCATTTGCTGTTTGAGTACTCTGCAGCCTTTTGGACTCAGTATCGACCTCAATAATTTTTGGGTTTCAGTTCTTTGCCAGCCCATTCCCCCAAGCATTCACATCAGGCCTTGTTATCAACGAGTAATAGAATTATGCAGCATGGAAGCAGACCCTTGGGTCTCTCTGGTTTAAGCCGAACATAATCCCAAATTAAAGCATTCCTATCTTTCCTCTCTTGGCCCACATGCCTCCTGATTGACCCCCTTATCTAAGTGCCTTTTATACTTTGTAATTGTGCCCACATTTACCACTTCCATTATTAGGCACTAATAATTCTCGTGAGTAGCTATTTATTCTAATTGGCTGATAGTCCACTCATTTTTCCTCCAACTTTGATTGTCTCTCTTTGTACCTCGTATCAACCTATAGTTTATACTTCTACTGCATTAAAACCACTGTTTTCGTGCTACTACAAGTTCTGAAGAAGTGTCATTGAGGCGAAAACGTTAGTTCTGACTGTTCTTCACAAATGCTGCGAGACCTGCTGTGTTTCTCCAACAATTTCTGTTTTTGTTGCCGAAGAACATGCGAAATGGTTGCAATCCCGTGTTATGCTTTTATCTCGAATATAAAACCACCAGCAATTCCAACACAGCTCTTCTGTTGTTGCCGTTGTCACTGTTAGGTGTTCCCAGATATTTTATCGGTTCTTAGAAGTATTAAAAAATATCTCCCTTTCTTTATCGGAAATCAAAGATATTTTGCAGGACAGAATGTCCCGAATCCTAATCCCTCCACCCTCCTCTCAGGGAAGACACCTCCCAGGATTACATCCTTTCTTAATGACACAGTTTTTGTTCTCTTTGTCTCGATTTGTTTCCACTGGAGAAATTGTTTTCCTCTAGACTGATCTAGTCATGTTTTTGTAGCACGGAAAAGCCCCTTCAGTCCATCTTGTAAGTGCTAGTCATCAATATCCATTTATTATAATCTCAGATTCCAGCATTTGGCCCATAGACTTCTGTGTTCTAACGCATAAAACGCTCACCTAAATAGTTTATCTATATTTTGAGAGTTTCAGTGGAAGAAAGAAATATCCTTCAACCAATAATAAGAACTATAGGTGCTCACTGGAACATAAAATCCATACTTTCCCCTTTGATGCCATTTCTGAAAGCCCAAGCTCTTTCTCTGAACTGTTTCTCACTTTCCCTAATATGTGCTTCAGTATGAGTCTATCTTCCAGAATGTCTCTGGGAAGCACCAGGCGTGTTCCATTTTATCATCTACTAATTACAGAAATGTCATTGTCTTTTCAGGAGACAAATAGAAAGAGACAAAATACAATTCAACGGACTTTTGTATCATGTGCACTCGAATGAGTGCAGTGCAAAGCTAAAAAGCTAAAAATATCACCGCTATGGCAGCATCTTAGATGGAGGATACCTAGTTACAGATATGTAGGTGATTGTTACAGAATTGGATTAGTAAAGAAGAATCTAGCAGGGAATACGTAAATAGGATTCCTCACAGTCTCGACAACGAACAAAATCATCTGTAAAATGTACTCAAATTATGGTCCTTAATCCGACCCCGTACCAGCCAGGCTTCAGAACTCAAGGGCTCGCAGCCTCCTTGCGCTAGCCTCTAGCCAAAACCCTACCACCAAAACTCATCTCCTTGGGCTGGACTCGATTCGGAATTCCTCCCGCCCCAGTTTCCAGCTCGCCTGTAACAATTGTCTTCAAACTGCTCCAGGCTCAGACTACCTGCCGATCGGTTCTCCAACTCGACTCGACTCGCGAACAGGACTCGTCTGTCATGCTGGCTGGCCTCAGAATGCTTCCCGTGCCCCGATCCGCCCCTTGACTTGCTTCCATGACATGTCTCTCACGCTGGCCTAGTATTGGACTTCTTCTCATACAAAGGTTCACATCCTACTTTCTGCATTCCCTTTCGGTAAGTTTAAGAACTTAACTTTGATTGGAGAGCAGGGAAGCCAAAATGCAAAAAATAGAAGAGAAAATAAAGTAAATTGAAAAGGAATGGGGGAAGCAGTGGAGTTCCGCCTGGAGCGATCTAATATGCCACCATCTTGCACTGAAATCTCCTCTTTCACCAGGTATGCTTCCTCTGTCTTTCGGAAGACGGGTCACGGCACTCTACACGTTGTCTTTGCTTTCGCTTCACAGTTGCAGACTTGTTGAATTTTACCAGAAATTTCATTATTGTTTCAGATAGACAAATTGCACAGTTCTTTGTTTTACTTCAATCTGATGTGTTGATATTTGTCAAAAGAGTGAAACACCCTTTTTTTTGGTTATTTTCTTTCCCCAGAGTCCACACCGTCTTGAAGAGCTGGAAGACCATAAGACCATAAGACATAGGAGTGGAAGTAAGGCCATTCGGCCCATCGAGTCCACCCCGCCATTTAATCGTGGCTGATGGGTATTTCAATTCCACTTACCCGCACTCTCCCCGTAGCCCTTGATTCCTTGCGAGATCAAGAATTTATCAATCTCTGCCTTGAAGACATTCAACGTCCTGGCCTCCACTGCGCTCCGTGGCAATGAATTCCACAGGCCCACCACTCTCCGGCTGAAGATATGTCTCCTCATTCCCGTTCTAAATTGACCCCCTCTAATTCTAAGGCTGTGCCCACGGGTCATAGTATCCCCACCTAATGGAAACAACTTCCCAGCGTCCACCCTTTCTAAGCCATGCATTATCTTGAAAGTTTCTATTAGATCCCCCCTTAACCTTCTAAACTCTAATGAATACAATCCCAGGATCCTCAGCCGTTCATTGTATGTTAGGCCTACCATTCCAGGGATCATCCATGTGTATCTCCGCTGGACACGCTCCAGTGCCAGTATGTCCTTCCTGAGGTGTGGGGCCCAAAATTGGACACAGTATTCTAAATGGGAAGGGATGGGAGAGAGACGAACAGGCAGTAAAAGACGCTAAGTTCGACAAAATGAACCGAATAACAGACAGTTCACTGAGAAAGAGAAAGTAGAAAGTAATTTTATTCAGCTTTCATTGATTGGATCATAACTGTCATTGGTTCTGACAGAACAGCAAATTCTGTTCATGAAAACCCTGCTCAATTTCTCAATAAATGATTACCGACTCTGAGTTGGGTAAACATATCATAAGCCTTCTGGCTTATTTTTATATACAACACTCATCCCGCCATCATTTGCTCCCCTTGTTTTCTGTCATATTCACCATCTTCCTGTCTGCACAGACTGTGGTAAAATAGTTGGTATATCATCCAGGAATTATACATTATTCCTGAGTTTTAGATCAATCTGAATTTGTGATTCAGGTTTGGGTGGACAGGGTTCGGTGTCTCAGTATTCATCTGAATTCATGATTCTAGAAGCTCAGAGCGTGTCATTACACACAGGTATTCTTTCTGTGGTGCAGTTCTGGTACACGAAAGAGCTCGGGAAAACTCTAAGATGTTGCCTGAAGATGTATGTCACGGGGGTTGAAGAGAAATCTTCAAATGAAGCAAATCGGTTCTCTGCTGAATAAAACAAGGAAAAGAAACAAAGCAGTTCCAGTACGTATCTTCGTGACCCTTCTGTCTGACAGCATGTTCTATTTCTGTGATATGAAGCTAACATTGAAACAAAGATATATCGATCATTTGCAAACACATTCACCCCCTCCCCACACCGAGTGTTCCATTAGTGTCCATCAGATGGTGCTCTCACACAAGAAACAGAAACAATAATTCCTGACCTTCTGCGAAAAACATTATAGAATCCTTAGAGCGTGGATGCAGGACATTCATTCCATCGAGTTGTCGCCAACTCTCCGAAGATTATCCGGCTAAAACACACCCTATCCCCGTGCTTTCAAGTCAAATCGAGACAGCCTGCACATCCCTGAACACTATGTGAAATTTAACATTATCAATACTCCTAACCTGCACACTTTTGGAAAATGGGAAGAAACAGCAGCACCCATAGGAAACCGTGAAAATGGACAACTCCACACAGACAATCAGTCCAGGCTGGAATGGTTCCCAGCCTTCCCGTAATGGGAGGCAGCTCGGAGATATCATGGCGCTCAATAGCTGTAACATAGTTCAACAACTTACAAGGAAAGTTGATGATGACTGATGGGCTAATATCATTTTGTTCCAACTCGTATTTTCACTGAAACCAGCATGTGTAAATTTATTCACAGATTAGAAATCATAGATTGTCTATAATGTTGAAGCAAGCCATTTGGCCCATCGCATCCACACCACCTCTCCAAAGAGCATACGACCAAGAGAAAACACCATCCTTTTAACACTGCATTTTCCTTGGCTAGTCCACCTCGCCTCCGCAACAATGGGCATCATGGGGCAATTTAGCATGACCAGTCAACCTAACTGTACAGCTTTGGGCTATAAGTGGAAACTGGCACACCTGGAGGAAACGCACGCAGACAGGTGCTGAATATCTATACTCCACACATATTGGATCACCTTTTTTTTTGTCTTTGGAGCAATTTCTTTGCATGTGTGTTATGCTGGTCAACGTTTCCACAACTCCACTGTTAGTTTCCTAGAACGTTGTACTGCTGTCTGTTTATCGGGTTTATTTGATGCGAGTGTATTGTTAACTAATCCAGGGTGGATGCATAATGAGCATACTTAAGAATTAACTCTGATCCTTAATCAAGCCCAAAATATAGAGCGCCCGAACTTCAATTACCCTTCAGTATTTGCTATTAAAACTGGGACACTGGTGTTCTGTTCGCTGGAAGAATCCTGGGCAATCATTCCCAGCTCCCACCAAAGAGATCCCGATACACTGCAAGTGGATGATTTCAACTGAGTGTAATGTCTTCAGGATGTCTGCTCAACTTTGGGCTTCAGAATTTTTTTGTCCTCAGGCAAGAGAATCGCAAATAATGATGATCATAAAAGAAAAGAAAATATTCCACAAGTCCCTATTGAATGAAACTCTGTCGTACTTAATAACCCCCCACCCCGTTCTCTACCACTCAGCAAGGATAGATGGCCTGCTCAATATCTGCATTATCATTCCCACTCAGACTCTGACATGCTGCAAGTTTGATGCTGGATATTCCTAAATCTTCCAAGGGAGAGGTACTTGAGGTGGGATGGAGATAATCAAGAAGAAGTGGATCCCATCTTCGTGGGCCACAAATGTACAGTGTTGGCTTGGAGGGCCGCAGGGACTGTTCCTGTCCCGTAATTTTCTTTGTTCTTTATTCTTTGTAAGAACTGCACAGGCGGAGAAAAGAAACATTTTTTTAAACAATCTATTGGAGGTATCAGGCAGAAAATTATGAGGCAGAATGTCAATGGTCATGTCGCATCTTTCGTGTTCTCCTGAACTGCATGGAATAGGTAAATAAAAAATCAATTTGGAGAGACGGCTGCTTTGCTGAGCGATTAATGTGGGAGAATTCTACCGCCAGTACTGACACTGGGGAAGACTGTGATGTTCACGATGACAAACATTAATCTGAATGGTGCTGTGAATTTAGCAAATGCAAACGACATAACTAGGTAATTAGAGAAGATTTGAAGTTAATGAAATTGGACAAGTAATGAAATTTTAGAAAATGTGGCAAATAAGATAGTCAAAAGAAAATAAATTGTATTAATATTACAAACTAACTGTCTGGTCTTGATATAAGCGGGAGGAGAGTACAAAGTTAAGAAAAAATAATCAAGAAATAAGACCAGAGGATAAACAAAAACTATAGAGTGTTCCCTGAATACGAATGGCCATTATATTCATAACTGAAAAGGTAAACTAAACGTACAAATAAAAATAAAGAAGCACAATCTAATAGCAATTAGAGAGACAACTCTGAAAATCAAAGGAATAGAATTGTACCTGAATGTAGAAAGTTGCAGCAGATAGCCCAAGGACGGGAAAATAAGAAACGGTAGAGAGTGGCTATCTTATTTCATTATACAGTAAGTAAGATAGAGGGAATGATCGAATTAAAACAAACTAAGACGTGGAACACGATTATGTGGAGAAATTGAATTACAAACGTTAAAATGTGGGTGTTGTGTAGCACTCATCCCCCACCTCTCGATAGGAAGTACACATGACATAAAGTAAGAAATACTGTTCACTTTTCAGAAATGAGAGATAATCACGAGATATTTTAATCCAATCTTATACTGCTTCAGTTGGTCAAGGGCAGTCTCGATCAGAAGCTTATATATATATTTTTCAGGACAATTTATCTGAAAAACTTCTTGTGGAGTCGACCAGAAAGAGGATCCAATAGAATTGGCAATATGCAACACTATCAGACTAAACAATGGCCTCATAATGAAGACACCCATGGGAACCAGTGATCCTATGATGTTGAATATCACATTAAATTTGAGGGAGACGTCGCTGAAACATAAACCATGGTGTATGAGCCAAGCAATACATGGACATCTGATTGTGGAGTTTTGGTCAAGATCATTGTGACATTCGGTGCTTCTCATGATATCAGTGTCTGATTTCAAGATAGTACCGATTGTTACTTTGTTACTTTTTTACGGTACTATTAAACGTTGTGGGAAAAAAAGAATCATTTCTCATTTCAGAAATTCCTGTTCTAATTCACTTCATCCAAACTGAACGGACACGTCCTATATAAGAACTACTGTGAATATTTGCGTTCAAGCTTTAATGTATTGTATCATCAATTTCCTCTTCAACAGTCATACCCATAATTGGACTTTACACTATTTCCTAAAGCTCCAGGAACCAAATAGAACAGTGATATCAACAATTAGGACTAGCTTCATTTAGATAAATATAACCATCGTTACGATTCTTACAGATTTTACATCAGGAATGGGGATAGTGGAGTTTTACAGGGAAGACATACCTGCCATGTCGTGAGTTAATGATGAGGAGTGGTTAAGAGACAATTCAGTTTGTTACTGTTTGAGTCTATCAGTCTTGAAAGCAGGTAACATTCAGTTGTAGCAGCATTACAGATCCTTGTTTCATGTTTCTGCTGATCTAACCAATTTCAGGAATGGACTGGCAACAGCACTCTTTCGATTGAAGAATTCAGAACAGATTGGACACAGTAAATGAGAATAACGGGCTTCCAACTGCAGTATCAAAAGAAGGAAGAAGGTGTGCGATGGCTGTCCATGGGCGCCACAGTTATGGAACGGAAATGACGCCTGGATCTCGACAAGCCGGTCTACAATTTGTACTTGTGCATTGTTAAATTCTGAAGACCAACTGAAGCAGGAATACGGGTGGAGAGGAGGCATAAAGTGACTCGAGTAGCACAACTTCAGCGAGTACATTAATCATTTAAATTATTTTGCCTGCATCTAATTGAAACACTATTGCCATCGTTTATAACCTCCACATTTTCCATAGCCCATTTACTTTTCAACTGAAGACAGTTTCCTTTTGCAAATTATCATGGAATATTTTACCTCTTATTTTAGACACCCTATTTCTGATACTTTAACGGTTGTATTGTCAAAAATAAAATTTATATTTCACTGCAACGATCCTTGTTTAAAATATTGATTTTGTTGGACTCCAGCAGGTGCAATTGTCCAATCTAAAGGACACAGCTTTGAACACACATTGTCTTATTCCAACGCTCTTTGTTAAATAAAAAACGAGGGTAATCTCGTTTTCTTTTCTACCTCAATGCGTTAATGTCAGCTGCAATGCTGGTCTACATATATTTTTTTGAACAAACTTCAGATGTGGGATTTAACATCTTTAAACCAGGTGAAATTTCTTGGCTTACAGATCCGGACATGACCATCGTGCTGTTAAAGCTGTTACCATTGTTTTCCATAAAAAAAAATCTTCACAGGTTTATTACTCACATCTAGGTTTGAACTCGGGTCTTCGGTCCTAATTACGTTTTCCACTACCTCATAACATACATTCTCCTTTGTTATTATTTTTATGAATTCATGGCATGTTGGCATCGCTAGCCAGACCCGTTTTTATTGCATAGCTCTAATTTCCCACAGTGCAGTTGAAAGTCAACCATATTGCTGTGGGTTTGGAGTCACACGTTGACCAGACAAGGCAAGAATGGCAGTTTCCTTACCTAAATAACATGAATGAACCAAATGCATTTTCTCCAGTTGACAATGGATTCATGTTAATGATTGGACTCCTGAGTCAAGATTTCCAAAGCATTCAATTAGTGACTTCGAATCCGTTACCTACGCCTCTGGATTAACAGTCCAAGGATAATACCACTTGGTGTTCGCATTTCATATTGTTCGGGTTGGGAACTGACCATTAGCTAAAAGTCATTGTTTTGAATTGTAATGTAATGACAGTCAGGCAGAAACATCAACAGCAATAAACTCTCAGTAGCTCCAAACAAAGTTTCTCGGAAAGCCTTTTTGTAATTTTTTTTGCCTTGTTATGACCACCAATAAATCTTGACCATATTCATTGATGCATTCAAACTTTATTCAACTGGATACATACACGAGGAATGCCTCACCAGTGTCTAATGTGACGGGAGCACCATAATCAAGGAGCAACTCGAGTTGAGTGAGGGCATAAAAAAGCCTGATATCGATAAATGAGTGAGTTCGCAACGAGGCTGTCTCCTCTCATTGACTCAGCTGTTAATGGGTCTGTGCAGCTGCAATAAGTCAAGTAACAGTTGATATGTCTCTGTGCTGAGTTTGAGGCCAAAATCGGCCAGGCATCCTGCAGTGAGTAAGGTCACAATGGACCTGTGTTCCTACAGCATGTTCCGTGACGATGGGCAAGGCCCCTGCGCCGTCTTGGTGAGATGATCGCCTTAAAGTATGGTGCGAAGAGAGTCCGAGTTCACTCCTGTCTTCGCAAATCACACTCATTCCATTTTAATTTGCTGACAGAGATGCACTCCGAAATGATTTTGATCATTTCTGTCTTTATTTTAAGAGAGTCTGTCTTGGTTTATATTCAATGGGACAATTTTACACTAATTCTTCAAAGTTTGATATTGCGTTTTATATAATTACCGAGACATAATTTCCATATAAAGGACAGCTCAGAAGAAATGAGACTCGACATAATTGCTGTTATGTAAACATACTTGGATGGATATTGCTACCTAATTGATACTTTATTCCTCTGTACTCATAATTGGACTCTGTGAAAATCGAGTAACGCAGTCTCTGGAGATCTCAGTCATGGCTGAAGAGTATGTGTAAATTTGGATTATGACAAGAGCTACCTGGACGCAAGCCACATGCAGTGATATCTGCAGAAAATGATACATCATGCAAGGCAGAATTTTACCGAAATAGTAATATTAGAGGAAATTAGAAGTTTCAGGACCACACACAAAGCATCTTCTGACAACTGTAATAAGCATAGTTATCTTACTATAAGCATTCTGAGTGTGTAATGTATGCTAGTATATTACGGTGCTGTGAGGCACAGAAAAGATAAAAAACTAAAACGCATGACATCAACATCTTACAATCACAACACGACAAAAATATTTTAAATGTACATTCACACTTGACTGATATTAAAATGTAATCTTGAATGGGGACAGGCCTTACTGACTGTCAGATGGCGATATTAGTTGCATGCTCAGTTTGAAATTATTCCGAACGTCCAGATGTTTGTACATGCAACAAGTGGCGTGAACAGCAACTTGCTTTAATTTGCAAAGTCGTTATGAATCTATGACACACGGTCCCAAGGACACAGGCGCAATTCGACAATGCCGCATCCTCAACTGTCGCCGACAGTCAGAGAGTCGACAATATGACAGCTTCTCTGCTGAAGTGAACAGACCCAAGTTAGTTGTTAATCAATAGTATTGCTCATTGGGTGCTGTAGCCATTGTCGACATTTTCTAATTAATCTTTTCAGAGACTTTGCAACGCACCATTCGAGCAGGTGAAACTTGAATGCAAGCTCCCCGCATCTGGGGCGAGATGCTGCCTATGGGCGATAAGATCCCTTACACTTGATGTTGTATTAATGAATCAGAGTGTATTTAACCGCTCTGGTGGAAAAAAAGTGCTGTCTCTCCATGTGGGTAGCAATCACTGACTCAGGCCAAACGGAGCCCTCTGCACTAACAGCAGCATCTGCCAAGAATATTTCCAGGAAGAGTGCAATAAAATGCATTCTTCCATATGGCACATATACTCTCAGGATCTTCCATTCACTTTTCTTTTTGAATTGTTAATTGCAAGATATAACCATTTTTAAACATGCAGTGAAGGTATTTTATGTCTATTCCTGCAACTCGCTGTATTGCAAGCAGCAACATAAACGTGAATCTCCGTCACTGACAGTTCCAAATTCTCTAACAAAATCTGTTTCAATGGCACCAAGTTCCCGTTGTGAAACAAGAATCTACACTCTGCTCTGAATAGGTGATGTCGATGTTTATCGTCCTACATGAATGAGGACAGGCACAATACTTCTAAGTTTCAAGTTCAGTATCAACTTAAACTACAGGAGATTTCCGATTTCAACTTCACTCTATTTCTCGCCGTCCTGTGCTGACGTGTTGATTCGTAGAAAATGTAAGAAGTTACCTGAATGGATTTTGCTTTGTATGTCTTTACAGAACATACTGCCATTAGACACATGGACATCAGCTTCATCTTACTTTCTGTTGCCGAATAACTATTTCTGTTATAACCTGTCTGAGTAAACATGTCGGGGCACACCTTTTACTTCTTATCAGATCTGATGAAGAATCATTTCGACATGATAAGTTACCTTGCTCTCTTTTCGCGAATGCTGTCTTACCTGCTGTGATTTCCAACATTATATGTTTCGATATGTTTCACATAATCGTTAGCACTTCAGCTATGGTATTTGGTAAATTCCAAAATTAAACTGTTGCATATATTGTAGTGAATCGAAGTATGAAATATCAAAATATTGATTTGAATTGAAGGAAAATATTTGGAGGCCTTCTGCACCAATGTTGGTGCGTTTTGTTTTCAATTTGCGACATAATCTTTTTGGTAAATGTAAGCATACATCTGGGGAACATTTCGGCAAAATATTCTAAGCCCGGGCCTAGCACAATGGTGTCAATTCTTTCTTTTGAAAGATACAGAACTCATTAACCTACGGAAAATCTGCCGATGATACTCTCCACTACAGCAGGTGCAGGTGAAGATCTCATTCCGTTGGAATGCACGGGAAGTTCATTGAAACAATTTGAAGGAATCATATAATGCACCGTTCTATTGCAGGAGTGAATAATGTGACAACAGTTGCATTTTGTTTCACCAACATGAGATTACTCATAATATTTTTAAATGTGCATGGCAATATGTTTCGATATGAATGGCACAGAGTGCACGAAAATTCACCGTGTCTCTACACAGCATGCTTTACTCTTAGGAACCCCATTAAAGTTGCTTCTTACCCATTTGTTTCTGTTGATGATTATGGTTGAATGTCCAACAGAGACCATTGCAGATTTCAGATGTGAAACTTCCATTCATTCAACATTTCATACAAGTGCTGAAGAAACATTTAACTCACCTCTTGGGAGCGGATCTTAAGACAGAAGTCTGTGAGCTGGATGTCTCTGGTGATGTTCTGTTGAATTCTCTCAAATCTTCAGAGAGAGGAGTGAAGAGTTTCTATTCAATCTTCCATCCCTGTTAATGGGAAGCCGGTATTCCACAATTAAAGTACCCGCTTGCAAGTTTTACACAATTACATTGTTAAAACTTCGCCAGTGTCATTACATTTCAATAGCTGTTGATAAAGGTCACTCACTGGAAGGATGAGAAGGGAAAATAGTTGAGTACGTCATGGGTTAAAAGAAAACTTTTCTAAAAGAAATCTATGATATGTTTTTCTCACTTTAAGTATGCGACTGTTCCTCTGGAATTGATTTGCTCTTTATGTTTCTCGGTGTGAAAGTGCCTTCTGGTGTGCTCTAAGGCGCTGTCAGACTGAATTTATGTAGGAGCTATGTCATACCTCTGCATCAGTGTGGCCTCCACAGCACAAAAGTACATGGAGGTGTCAGAGGAGATGGTGCTGTTGATTGCTAACTTAGTAACACGCGTGGATTAAGTGAATGTGAAAGAGAATCTGTCAGACAAGTCAGGATTCCTGTTTGTAATCTTTGCTGCAATCATGTGAACCATACACTGTGGAGGCTGCCCTGGGAGATGACTGTACCAGGAAATATTAGTAGTTGGATCAGAAACATAAGTGTTTGCGGCTGCCTCCTTTTCTTTTTACCATGAATGCCCAATCCCTCTTCATATCCATTCTCCACCAGGAGAGTCTTAAGGCTCTCTGCTTCTTCCTGGAGCAAAGTCCTGAATCGTCCCCATCCACTAGCACCCTCCTCCGCTTATATGAGCTCGTTCCTTTTGTTTAACTCCGCTTATTTTCTTCAGTGAGGTGCTTGTCCATAGGTACCTGCATGGGCCCGAGTTATCAACGTGTCTTCGAGTGTTACGTGGAGTGTTCTTTGTTCCAGTCATATTCCGGACCACACACGAACCTCTTTCTCTGATATTTCGGTTACAACATCGGTTCTACTTCACTCTATCGTCTGGAATTGGAAAAGTTCATTGATTTCGTTTCCAATTTCCATAAAGCCCTCCCTTCCATCTTGTTTATCTTTGACTCACCCCTTCCCTTCCTCGACAACTCTGTTTCCATTTCTGGGGTGGGTCACACACTAATACCCATCAGAAACCCCCTATTGGCACAGCTAACTGGACTATAGATCCAAAATCTCTGCTTCCAATAAAGACTCCATCCAAGATTCTGAATTCTGGCTCCTCCATCGCATATGTTGAGATGAGTCCAACTTCGACAAGGGATCCGTCAAAATGTTCACCTTCTTCCTCAAACTAAAATCCCACAGCACATGGCACGCAGCACACGTCGACAAGGCCGTCAACTGGACCCAACCCATCTCCAACACTTCGGCCCTTAACCTCCCTCCTTCCACAATGCAACAGTAATTGTGTTCTCCTTGTCCTTACCTACTATCCCACCAGAATCCACATCCAGAAGGTCATCAAATGCCATTTCCGCCTCCTCCAGCAAGATGCCAACACCATACACATATTCTCCTCCACTCCCTTGTCCAAGTTCTGCATGGACCAGTCCCTCTGAGACACCCTGGTCCGCTCTTCTGATCTTCTGATCATACCCCACACGGCCCCACGTCACCTTCACATGCCAACGGGGAAGTTTCATGCCTGCCAATTTACCTCCTCCTTCCCCACTCTTCAGGCGCACAAACATAACGTCCAAGTGAGTCAACTCTTCAGCTCCATTTTGCAAAATCTAATCTACTGCATTCGTGGAAATGCAATGTGATCTCCTCTACATCGGTGAAATGAAGCACAGACTGTTGATCGATTCACAGAACATTGGTGTACTCTTCGCAAAAAAAGACCCTGAGCTTGCAGTCGCATGCCATCTTAACGCACCGCCCTCTTCCATAACCAAAATGTCTGTCTCTGGCTTGCTGTAGCATTCCAGCGAAGCTGAACGTAAGCTGGAAGAACAACCATTTCTTTTTAGGGTCCCTGCAGCTCCCAGGGATCATTATCAAGTTCAATAATTTTAGGGCTAACATTCTTACATGTCCTATCCCCTTATCCCACACAGCCGACCATTAAACACAACTTATTTTTAGTCACTAAGTGTCTCTGTTAACGGCTGTTCACACTCCTAGCCAGATCCTTATTAACTCCTCTGTCTATCCGACTGCTCTTCTCTCCGGCTCTATCATTTTTCCAATTGTTTCCTCCCTACAACATCCTTCTCCATATTATCGGCCTAGAAACGGACGTTTTCTCAGCCTCCATCAGTTCTCGGGAAGGATCACTAGATCCGAAGTGTTAACGCTGGTTAATTTTTTTCTTCACAGACGTTCCCAGGCCTGCTGAGCTGTTCCAACACCTTCTGTTTTTGTTTCTGATTTACAGCATCTGCAGTACTTTCGGTTTTCCTGAAGTGGTGAATTTTTCCTGTGGAAAAGCACATTCATTATTATCAGATGCTGACCTAAATCGAAAATTAAAGACAAAAGGAGCAGGAATGCAAAACCCTGAACAGTGATAAACATTAAAATTCGTCGTGCAAAACCATCATTCAAAATTGCCATCTTGTGCTGGGAAGTTCTATCCTGTGTTCCTCGTCAACAAAGGGTAGGAGTCTCCGTGTTATGTTTGAACCAGTCCAGAAGTAATAAACACACAAGTATATCATTGTTTTAACATTGCGAGCAATTTATGTGCAAAATTGAATTGTTGTAATGAGTTTTCAATGTTACTTTTCCTTTTGATATATTAAGAGGAAGTAACATATACATCGCAACAATGCGAGGGAACATGTGCATTCAAAGTGAAAGCTGGAATTTTATGACTAATGCTGAGTCATTCCTTTTGTTCCACTGGGAATGATTACACTGTGGAAGTTTAGACACAATGCAAAGGAAAACCAGCCTGAATTAGGGACGCTGCAAATCAAGCTGAAATGCACTCTATTCCCGCATTAGAGTGTTTTACCAGGAAGGAGGGCATATGTAGTCGAATTTAACACTATTCATTCAAATGCAATTTGCGGTGAGCAATTTTATCCTGCACTTACCAATATACACCAGTAAAAGGCAGTGTAAAGTTATGATAATTATTAAACGCGACGGCCTGAAGTGTACCAAACTTACAGACAGCGAGAACAGCTGTCAGTATAAAAGGTTTGGAGCTGAAAGACAAAAACTGGAGACTCAACTTCTTCTGGAACTTCGACAAGAAGTGATCTCTAAAGATGGCGTTTGGCTCATTGTTTACTATCCGGATAATTAATCTCTCTACTGCTTACAACACGTCCATCGCAGACATTTGCTTTAAAAAGCGTTTCAGATAATATGACAAAGTTCCAGACACAGAGAGCAGTTTTCCTCTTTTGCACTCTGACCTGCGCAGACGTGGCTGGACAACTTGTGGTGTCGCAATACCCTGGACTGGCTTTCGTCAGTGAAATAGGAATCAGAACTATGAACTGTACTAGCACCATTACTTTTTCCATTGTGTACTGGGAAAACAAATCCTGAATCTTCTACCCCAGAATCTGGTGATGGCCAAACGCAGAGCTTATCTACAGAGGATCACTGCTTTAATCAGTGGAGGAAATAACTTAGGTGCCCTGACTGTGAGAGACTCCAGAATCAGAGACAGTGTCAGTTATTTCTGCGTCATGAGGGCACAATGTTGCAAACATACGTCGAGCTTGCACAGAAATGTACGAAGAGTGGAAGCCCGCTATGCTGTACTTCAAGCAACAACGAAGCCTATGTCAGAGTTCCATAACATGATGTTGCTGGGTAATTGGCATAAAATAAAATGACAATTTATATTAATGAAAATATTAATGAGGGTCAGTCGTGAAGAGACTGGTATTATGCACAGATAAAAAGGAAAAGAAATTCATTGGCCAGTGTTAGCGCGGAAAAAAATGAGGATATGAAGGCGTACATTATAGGTGCAGAGGACAGTGTATTAAGAGAACGTGGAAGGAAAAGTGAAAGCAGTGAAGCATATCGACCGTGATTCAGACTTTAAGATCAGTTTGAATCACAACTGAATAAGTCTTGTAAAAAGCAAAGTGGTCTTTCGTTGCACATCACCTATTTCTTTTTGAGTCACACAATTGAATTGTCTCTAATAGCTGATAATTGGATATTGCTCCATCTCGATAATTTTTAATTAAAAATGGCAGAATAAAATTTAGTTCGTGAAAAGAATACGACTGTCGTGATGATAGGAAACAGCATAATTAGCAGGATATGTAATGTTATCAGCAGTCATAAGCTGGAGTACTGAAAGCTGGGCTACCTGTCAGATGACAGGGATAAAGAGATCTCCTCCGGATTAGAGGAGATCTTAGAGTGGGAGGGATGGGAACCAGTCCATGTTGATACCAAAGACATTGGTACTATCAGGTACAGCACCTCTAGCATAAATGCAGAAGTTACGTCTAATATGTTACAATGACTCCTGTTACTATGAATCTTGCCTGTAGATGCAACAAAAATAATAACTCCCTTTAAGCTTAAAATCATTAAAATGTGATTGTGTTTTTCATCATGGACCTATCCAAATTCCTCAGGTGCAACTGCCCACTGTATCAGCTGCAAGGAGCTCTAAGAGTCAGGGAATAACTCTGTTGACTGGGGAACTCGAACAACATGAAATCTTTTCCTTCTCTGGATCTGAATACGCATAAAGAAAAGCTATTCAGCATCAACATTCAGTTTATTTTTTATCCAATATCCTGTTGCCGGGTGAGCAAATTAACATAGAACATAGAACATTACAGTGAAGTACAGGCTCATCGGCCCTCGACGTTGCGCCGACCTGTGAAACCAAGCTGAAGCCCATCTAACCTACATTATTCCATTATCATCCATATGTTTATCCAATGACCATTTAAATGCCTTTAAAGTTGGCGAGTCTACTATTGTTGCAGGCAGGGCATTCTACGCCCTTACTACTCTCTGAGTAAAGAACCTACCTCTGACATCTGCCCTATATCTATCACCCCTCAATTTAACACTATGTCCCCTCCTTGTTAGCCATCACATCTGAGGAAAAAGGCTCTCACTGTCCACCCTATCTAATCCTCTGATCTTCTTGTATGTCTCTATTAAGTCACCTCTTAACCTTCTTCTCTGTAACGAAAACAGCCTCAAGTCCCTCAGCCTTTCCTCATAAGACCTTCCCTTCATACCAGGCAACATCCTGGTAAATCTCCTCTGTACCTTGCCAATGCTTCCACATCCTTCCTTTAATGCAGCGCCCAGAACTGTACGCAATACTCCAAGTGCGGCCACACCAGAGTTTTGCATAGCTGCAACATGACCTCATGGCTCCGAAACTCAATCCCTCTACCAATAAAACCTAACACACCGTATGCCTTCTTAACAACCCTATTAACCTGGGTGACAACTTTCAGGGATCTATGTACATGAACAGCGAGAACTCTGCCCGTCCACACTACCAAGAATCTTACAATTAGCCCAGTACTTTGTATTCCTGTTACCACTTTCAAAGTGAATTTATTTAGTTATTCCGCTCCACCCTATCCCCGTGAAGCAGAGCTCAAAGGAGCTTGAATATCATTGGTTGAATTGAAGAATAAAGGAGCTGAAAGCATATTGTGTGTCCCCTGATGCCTACACCAACCGGGAACCAATAAGCAGAGACTCGGAAATTATTCAAAGTTTTCCTAACTTCTGAAAAAAACAATTTCAACTTCGACCTGAAACGTCAGCTTTCCTGCTGCTCTGATGCTGCTTGGCCTGCTGTGTTCATCCAGCTTTACACCTTGTTATCTTCAGCTTCGGTCATTTCTGCTGAAATTCACCATATTGTCCCGCAAACATGTCGCCGGAAGATCTGTTTGTAATTCTGCAGCTCTTCTACCGGTGGGTTAACAAATAGTGTGTTTTTGTAGTTCCGTTATTTGTCAGGATTTACATATACTCAAGCAGTTCGATGAATATCGAGGCAGCCATATATTCAACACCAATTAACATTTTATATGATCTAAACTTGCCCCAGGGTGGAGCACAGTTTGGCAAAACAAAGCGAACTTCCCCGAATGGGTGACAGTGGAAGAGATAGACTGGAAATACAGACAGGCCTGAGACTATTGAGATGACACGGAAGTGGAAGGATTTGTAAATCCACCTGTCCTTTTTGGTTTTCCTTTCGAATCGCGGCAGTAAAATGGGTAATAAGCTCGTTAGAAGATGTGCTCTGTCTATTAAGGGCTTATTGTTTAATATGTCGAAACCTTTCCACTTCATCACCTGCGTTGAGTGTATTGGATTACGAATTAAATTTGATGCTTTACTTTTCCGGTCATTTTTCAAGGTGAGAAGTCGAAAGTGCATGATACGAATAATGACGCGTTATTCCTCAATATACTCTTAATCTTGGGTCTTTTAGAGGGCTTGTTGAGGACATTCCATCTCACAGACACTGGCTTCAATCGAAGTCAATGAAGGGGATGATGTCCAGTTGTTCTGCATTTACACAGCTACGAAAAGTTGCCATCCTTACCTATTCTGGCACCATTAACGGTGCTGTGGTTCCATGGAGTTAGTGCTAAAGAGAAAGGAAAATATTGACAAAACAAAGAGGGATTTCTGAGGAGACCTTTTTTTGTCAGCACGATAGGTTCGGTGGTCCAGTCTAATAGAGGCTTACTTTAAAATATCAAACAGGAAGTGAGACGTAACTCAAATGTGAAGGACACTAACCAAATGAGCAGATTCACTGACAGCTGGTGGAAGAGTCAACATGATCAGTGTAGTCTCAGTCACATGTGTTTCCCGCTTGCTGGCTTGTCTGGAAATTAGCTTTATTTACCCGTCATAAAAATTTATTGTGTCTTTGCCAGTGGTTTACATCTGGGTATATCAGTTATATAAAGACTAGCAGATTCATCTTCTTCTCGTGACGTTTGAGAGAAACAAAATCCTATTGTGATCTCAATTTGCCTTGCACAAGTTGAAGGTGTTTTATCTCTTGAGCCGCTGAGATCCTTGTGGGTGTACAGTCACACACAGTGCGTTTAACAAGGGAGTCCCAGGATCTTGACAAAGCAGCACTGAAGAAACAAATACTGTTCAAAGACAGCATGGTGCGTCACTTAGAGCGAAAGTTACAGTTGATATTGTCATTCCGAAGATCGGGATTTTACACTGGATTTGGTTTATTCCCACATCAATATCTCCCACTGAATTCCATTCGTCTAACCGTTGAGTCACTGTTATCTGTGACTCCGGCGAGGTTTCCCTTGTCAGTCAATGAACAAGTGAACTGACACTGAACTCCATTTCCCCAGAGTAATCCACAGATCCATCATGTTATAACAATGAATTTTGTTGTCACTGAACAAACGATTACAGAAATTCAACTCTCCCTGTAATGTTAAACTAATTTCAGGCACGGATCCTAACAGGTTTTGTATCGAAAATGTTGTTTCTTTTCTCCCTGTTGGGCCTTATACTTATTTCCTCCTGAAATGAATACATTTAATCTTGAAATTTTGGGTCTGCAACGAAGGAGAACAGATGATGTGTTATCGACACTTTTCGTTATTTATGATTTTTTTTCACAGTTCCCTGGAACAGAGCGAAGGAAGGGGTGTCAAACATCCCAGGATGATTTGTGAAAAGTTGTCATTATCAGTAGCTCAACATCTGCAGAGCACGAAGAACATTCTATAACCCAACCTGCCGGTATGAACTAATTACGACTCATTAGAGCTGCAGCAACCCTTTCCCCCTTTCCTTTTGCAGACTCTTTCACCGTTTCAAGATCAGAGGGGTGAGGTTGTAAATGTCTATGCATATGAAGTAACATGGGTTGTCTCAGTTTCAAAGATTTTTTTATGAAAAAATAATGGGAGGGCAATCAGTTTTCAGAATAAACATTTTTACTACGTAATATTTTTGTCCTAATATAGTGTTAAAGTCTTAATTTCATTGCCTGAGGTGCAGTGTGCAAAGACATTGCATAAACCGTGGAAACACTTCCGTGACTGTGCTTCTTAAGCCAGAGATTTCAAAGAAGAACTAGTTATTGACTTGAAAGCGGATAATCTATGACTATGTCAACGCTAATTTCAGGTAGAGAGCGTGAATGTCACTATTGAACATTGCTAGTTCAGAAAACTGCTCCCTGCAGAAACTGATTCGTTCCATTGCTGGCATCAGAAATATTAACGCATTAACATTCCAGAATAAATCCTCACATTTCAACATTCTGTCTGCGAAATAATGCTTTAATCCTCTCATCGAATTTCAGCTTAAATTAATAATTGACCGACTCCACCGCAGATAATCAATCAAAATGATTGGATTTGATGTATGTTCCGCACCATAAGGGTGAATGGTATGAGTCCGAAATAACTGATCTCCACGGGCTGCACCAGAGCAGCTTTTCTCAGTAGCAGTATCGTCGCTTATGAGGTTTATTCGAAGCACGATTATTGCTTATTCGAAACTATCTCCAATAGCGCACTGTGCCATCTTGCAATCCAGTCAGTCAGGGCAATTTTTAACGGTCTCTCCGGAGACTGTTGTGCATTTGCCTAAAAAAGCAATCATGAAGGCAATTCAGGCAATGCTACCACACTAGGTTTGCTTAAAGTAATGTCGTCGTTCGGGAAATGTGAAGTAAATGAGGCAACCGCTTAAAAAAACCTCCAGCAGATGTGGTAGCATTTGTAGAGACGGAAACACCGTCAACTTTTTGGGGCCTCATATGGATCTTCTTCAAAATCTTTCCTTTATGCGAAGTGCTCACAGTTTCAATCGCAAGTAGTGACAGAATGGTCAGTTAACAACAGTGGTACCCATGCCACTGAGATGCATGGATGAAAATGAAATTTGTAATATCTGATTTCCTGATGTTCGCTCACTGTTTTAAGACGTTCCTGCCTTTATCAGAATGATCGGAGTTGCTCTTTTTCATTGATTTGGGAATTTGTCCCCTTTGGACTTTTCCATCATCTATTCTTTCATTTTCCTTTCTGCTGTTAGCCTTTCCTTATTCGTCGCATACTTAGTGCACAACAAACGTGCCCACAAGAAAACTGTTGGACTTTCTCAGAAAATGCGTTTCTTAGATTCTTACTTTTTGTCACGGCCTCCCTCGGTGTTTCCGTGGAATTTTTGACAATGATTAACAGTGACCCTAGTATCGAAGGAACATCACATCCAGTGTCCCCAAGTCTGAGTGATGACTGGTGTCCCCCGCTGGGCTTTCTTTCCCATTTATCTGTCGGGCAAAGAAACCACACGAAGACAAAAATTTTTGGCAAAACTCCTGAAGTCGGACAGCTTTTCTGAAGGGAAACATCAGGTTTTTTTTTTTAAAAATCAGCACTGTTTCACTCTCTCTCTTTCTTATTAGATTACAACCATCAACGTTACAATTAAAAAAAGACTTCGTCAGCTCTAATGCTGCTCCCATTGACCTGTCCTGATGAAATAATTTGCTAAAACGCTTTTGCTTACTTTCGTTCTGTCATTTACCATTCATGTCGAATGCTGAATTTGTCCTTATCGTGTGTACCTGTTTATATGTTTCCATCTGCTCCTCTTCCTCTCTGTGCGTCAAACTTACATTCTTTCACTCTCTTGGTTCGCATCTCTCCACTTCTCTCATTTGACATTTCCGCTCTTTGGAAAGTCTGAAATTCGGAGAAAGTTTGAGGTTGGAGCTGTTGAGTTTTTTTTTAACCTGGCTGGTGTGTCTCGAATTGGGCTCGCATTCTCAAGATAATATGCACTGATGTGATGAGACGTTATTTATCGCAAAGAGCTATGAACTTTTTGAAGTGCAAATAGAATTTCTAATTCATCCCCAAAACAATTCCATCATAAGTAGGGAATTTATACTTACATCTTTACTGTTGATGTGGAGAAAGATAGATTTGAAACCAGGATCGCCTGTCAACTAGACAGGCACCATGTAAGGTGCAGCGCTGCAAGGTGGACTATTTATGCCCATCAAGATACCCATTGCTTTCGCAATTCGAAAACAGTAACTCCGGGTTTTTCTGTTTCAATGTTGCTCAGTGAGAATTCTCATCACCTTCTGCCACTGCATAACCAGACAATTCACAAACGAGCACTCGACACTGAAAACTCGCATAAAGAGACAATTAACTTTTATATTGGTTTAAAAGGGATATTTTCACCTGTTAAACTAACTGTTTAAAAGTGATGTGTGAGCAAATGTAAACAGCGGGCAGTAAATTCTGACCCATTAACACCTACACTGAGACTTGGAACATAAGCTCCATACTCACTTCCTGCCTCGTGCACAATAGTCATCACTGTCTTTCACTTTTGTTTTAGTCCGTAATTAGCTGCTCAAACCATAATTCCACACAATCTAGGCGTTAAGCATCGGCGGGGTCAGCAGCGCAACAGTTAACAAGTATGACTAGAAGAGTGGAGGTTCGACTCTTCCTTGCCTCATGTGCAATTAACAGATTTTCTACCCTACGAATTTGAGTTTTATCAATGTCTGAAGTCGAAATGAAGTTCGAATTCCTGATGAGGAGGAAAAAAAAAATGATTTAAATATTTCATACAAGCGGCTTGTTATCGTATTTTTGTTCACCGTTCATTTTACGTCTCAGCTGTCAGCAGTCGTTTTTATTTTCTGTGATAGTATGTTACAGTCCACCAAAAACTGCCTTGTGTTAGGAAAAAAAGCATGTAGTTCGGGATGGGGAACTGACGTGAATAAATAGCAGATGTGGCTAACTGTAAGCATTGCTGTCAGTTTCCCTGCTGGTCTAGTGTGAAGTTTCATTGCTTTCTCGGCCAGGGAATGGCAGAATGCGTGACGCTGTTGATCGTTAATCGTTATTTACATTTATTTCCGTTTTAAGCAAACACGGTCTAATGGTTAGAGGTAGAATTGCATCATGAACTGTAAGAATTATTCTAGTAGGTGTTCCAGTTCAACACCAGGAGATCAATTGTAATTTCTTGATGCATAATCAACATAAACTAAATACAGTCGAGGTATCAGGAAAAGTGAAGGACAATAGTGGTTTCTGAGAGGTGACTTCAGACCTACTGCAGCTGGTGTCAGTCTTGGTGCTGAAGACTGGTTTTTACTGTTTACTGTGGCACACAGATTACGATGAATACTTCAGATAAAGTGACACCCTCTCGTTTAATTTTGTTAGAGGGGATATTTTTACTTGCTTGCTGATTAGTTAAGCAGCTTTTTATTGAGAGTGTAAGACTTGGGAGCAAAAGTAACCCATTCAAACCACTGAACAAGATCCACAATTCAGTATGAGCATGGGTGATCGGATAATACTCAACTCTACTATCCTGTTTTCTCCCATAGCCCTACAGTTCCTTATTTTTTAAAAAAAAGTCTATTGCATCCTTTTTTATAGTTAACGACTGAACATCTACAGACTACTGCGGTAAAGAACTCCACAGAGTCACAACTCTCAAAAAGGAGAAATTACTCCTCATCTCTCTTATCTGTGAGACTGTATATTGAGAATCTGCCTTCTGGTCTAAGGCTATCACAGAAGAGAAGTCAGCCTCTGTACATCAAAGACGTCAAGCCCCCTAAGAATTCTGTGTGTTTCAATGTGGAGCGGTGTTTATGTTGTAATGCGTCCAGTATTCAGGAGCAACTGAATACTCTGGAGCAGAGGAACATGCCTTTGACCTTTTACCTGTACTCGAACTGTCCCTTGAATTTATATTCAAGCTTGCTGACAAGGTTGGTGCTGTTGTTTTCTGATCAACTGATCTTTACCATGCACACATCGAATGCCAGCTCTCAGATACCTTCTCCTATTTCTTCCCGGACCATGACCCCACAATGCAACATCAGGCCACTGTCACCAAACGCATTTCATCCGATGACCTTCCCACCACTGCTTCCAATATCGGAGTCTCCCAACAAAGCAAGGCTCGCTTCTTCCTCCTTATCAAAATCTGCAAACAGACTGCCAGGGCAGTCCCATCAATTCCACCTGCTCCTGCCCAACAGAACATATCTCTTCCTCCTTCGACTCGTCTTTTTCCCCTTGTCCAGTCCCTTCCCAGTTACATTTGTAATTCCTTCAACGTTTTATGTCAATTTCCGAATTTCCAGTTAGCGACGTCCAACCACTTCCTCTTTACCTTTGAATTGCAATCGCTTAAAATGTCAAATACACATTATGTCAGTCTCAAGGCTCTGCTTTTTTTTTGCTTAGAAAAGTGCCTGAACCGTTCACATCAGCCATCACCCTCCTCTGTCTAAAGGAGCAAAACTTTAATTCTGAACAACTTCTATTTAAACTTGCCTCACTTTCTGCAGGTAAAAAATGTGGCCGTGGCTACCTGCAAGGGGATCATTTATGCCTCTCTGTACGATACGTGGAAAATTTCTTCTCACAATCTTATTCATCTGCCACCCAAAGATCTTTCTCCGGTTTCTCGATTATGTCATAGCTGCTATTTCACTCTCTAGTCCATAATTGGAAAAGTTTGTCAATTTACCTTCCATTTTCCCCACCCTCACATTTTTGATATCTTACTTCCAGTATCCTTTGCATCTATTCTGATAATGGCAACCTCGATAATAATGCCTAAAAACAATCCACCTTCTTCTTTAAACAAGTTTTCCGCGCACAGAGCATGCAGTTGGCTTCGAGTTATCTCCTATACTTCAGTTTCCAACCTCTCTGTCCTCTCCCACGAAAGTGAAAGTGTTCCCCCTTGTCCTCATCAATCGTCCCACTAGCATCCACATCCAGAGCATAATCTGCTTCATTTCCACAACATCCAGCGTGATGGCACCACCAGAGAAATATGTTCTTCTCCCCTTCTTTGTCAGCTTTCTGCAAGAACGGTTTCATCTGTAACACAAAGTTCCACTTCTCCTTCAATCCCATCGCTCACTGCGGTACCACTGCACCTCCCCATGCAACTGCAGAAGGTGTAACACCTGCCCGTTGATTTCCACATTTCTCAATATCCATGGTCCTAAACAGACCTTTCAGGGTAAGCAGCAGTTTGCCTGTATTTCACGCAAAATAGCCTACTGCATTCGCTCTTTCCTGTATTGGGGAGATGAAATGTAGACTGAGGGGCTGCTTCACAGCATACTTACTTTCTCTCCGCAGATCGGAACCGAGATTGCCATTGTCGGCCACTTCAACACACCACCTTGTAAGTTGGCCGACATCTCTGTCTCAGGCTTGCTGTAGTGCACCAGTGATGTTCGGCACAAACTGCGCGAGCAACAGTCATTTGCTTTTTGAGAACTCTACCACCTTGCGAAATCAATATCGACTTCAGCTCCTTCCCCACCCTTTCACACAATTCCACAGATCAGTCCTTGTTACAATGAATAAAAGAATCATGCAGCACGGAAACTAGTCCTTTGGTCTAACCCGTCCATGCTGTACAAAGCCCCGAAGTAAACTCGTCCCATCCGCCTGCCCTGGCCCACAAATCTCCTTGTTCATTTGCTTTTCTAAGTGCCTTTTAAGCCTTGTAATTGTGCCCACATCTACCACTTCCTTTGCTAGACACTAATACTATTAATTAGATGCTATTCATTCTCACTGGCTGACGGTTATCAACTCATTTTTCCTTCAACTGCATTTGTCTCTGGGCTCCATATAAACCTTTATATTATTCACACTTTCTGCATCAAAAGCAGATGTTTCCTTGCTACTATCAGTTCTGAAGAAGCGTCACTGAAGCTAAAACATTAATTCTGATTTTTCTCCACTGATATGTCGAGACCTGATGTGTTGTTCTAGCAATTTCTGTTTTGGTTGCAGTAGTCTATGCGATTTGTTCCCAATCGCGTCTAATGATTTCATCTCTAACTCAAAACTATCAGCAATTCTGACACAGCAGTTCTATTTTCACTGTTGTCAAAGTTAGGATTTCCCAGTCATTTTAACGGTTATAACACGTATAACAAATCGCCCTTCCCTGGACAGAAATCAAATTGAGTTTGTGCGCCTGAAAGTCACGAATCCTAACCACTAGACCCGCAGGGAAGACACCGCCCAGGTTTTCATCCTTTCTCAATGAAACAGCTTTGACCTCTTTATCTCAAATTACTTTCACTGGAGATAGATTCCCCCACCAGACTGATCCATTCGTCGTGTTTTGCCAACATGGGGAAAGCCCTTCAGCCGATATTGTGAATGCCAGTCATCAACGTCCATCTGTTCTCATATCAGTTTCCAGCATTTGGCCGATAGCCTTGTGTGCTCTGACATATAAAGTGCCCATCTAAATAGTTATTCAATGGTTTGAGGGTTTCAGTGGAAGACAAAAACTAAAACTCCTTCACCCAATGATAGGAACTCTAGGTGATCACTGGAACATAAATCCACGATTTCCCTTTTGAATACTGTTCTGAATGCCCGAAGTCTTTCTCTGAGCTGTTTGTCATGTTCCCTAAGGTGTTGTTCAGTGTCATTCTATACATCAGAACGTCCCTGCAAAGCGCTGCGGATTTTAAATTCTACTAATTACATAAATGTCATTTTTTTTGAGGAGAGTAATAGAAAGAAGCTAAATAGAATAGAACAGACTTTAATGTCAAGTGCAGTTAAAAGCTTGTAATGTCACCGCTGTGACATTACAAAAATCTAACACAGGAAGACAAAGTTTTAAACAGTGTTCTGACCATCTTCAAAATGCACTCAAACTATGGCCCTATAATCTGAGTCCGTGCAAGCCAGGCTTCAGAGATCGAGACCTCGATGCCTCATTGCGCTGTCCTCTGTCAAAAGTCCCACAACGAGAACTCATCTTCTCGATCTGGACTCTATTCAGACACCGTCTGGCGCCAGTTTCCAGACTGCGATTTCGCTACCAGGACAAGCCTCTAGGAATTTTCTTCACGACGACTCCAGGCTCGCAATAACTCCCATGCCACGCTCAGATTCACGACTCGCCTCCAGGACTGATCTGTCAGTCTGGCTGGGCTCGAAATGACTCCCGTGCCCTCCTCCAGGCTTGACTCGACTGTAGAACATGTCTGTCGGACCTACCTAGCTTCCGACTTGCTCCCGCACCAGGCTCTGCCCGCAACTCGCCTCCAGAACTGTCCTTGTGCCCTGGCACGGTCTCTGACTCGTCTGCCGCTCTTGTCTGGACTGAGGTTCACCTCCTCATTTCTACATTCCCTTCGGGTAAGTTTAAGAGGTTAAAAGTTGATGGCAGAGAGTGGAAGAAAAGCTGCAGTACATAGAAAAGAAAAGAAAGAAAAATGAAAAGGAACTGGCCAATCAGAGGAGTTCTGGCTGCATCGTCCTGCTGTGCCACCATCTTGCACTGAAATCACCTCTTTTACCAAGTATACTTCCACTTTGCTTCTGAAGATGGGTCACTGCACTGTAAATGTTGTCTGTGCTTTCCCTCCGCTTTTGCAGTTAGACGAGTTGAGTTTCTCCCGCAATTTCTGCTTTGTTTCAGAGTTGTGTAATGTATTACGTTAACCTGATGTGCTGTTGTTTAGCAATAGCATGAAACACTTCTTACAGTTTTTTTAATTGATTTTTTTAACCCAGAATCCACACCATCATGAAAAGCTGGAATAGATGGCAGACAGACTTACAGGCAGTGAAAAAAACCAAGTATGATAAATTGATCCAAATGATAAACAAGTTCACTGAGAAAGAGAAAGGAGAAAGTAATTCTATGTAACTGACACTGATTGGAGCATAACTGTCATTGGTTCTGACAGGGCAGCAAATCCTGTTCCTGAAAAACTCCGCTCAAGGACTCAATAACTGATGTCTGACGCTGAAATGGGATAAAAAAATTTTTAAAAAAAGCTTTCTGGCTTTTTTCTATTGTAATCTCATCCTAACATCATGTGCTTCCATGATTTTCCTCATTAACGGTCTTCCTGTCTGCTGAATCTGCGATAAAACAGTATAATCAACGAGAAATTATGCATTGTCTCTAAGTTTTCGATCATGTTGAATTTGTGTTTCGGGATTGGGTGATCAGGATTCAATGTCTCAGGATTCATCTAAATTCATGTTTCCAGAAGCTCAGAGCATCATAATCGAGTGCCGTTGCACACAACTCTTCTTTCTGGTACACAATCTAGATCGGGAAATCTCTAAGATACATCCTGAAGATGTATGTCACGGGGGTCGAAGAGAAATCTTCAGATATAGCTGTCAGATTCTCTGATGAATAAAACATGTACAGAAGACAAAACGGTTGCTGTACATATCATAGGGAACCTTCTATCTGACCGTGTATTGCATTTCTGTGGCATGAAGCGCACATTAATGCACAGAAATGTCAATCATTTCCAAACACATTCCTCTCTCCACACCACTAGAGTTCCAGTAGTTATCAGCAGAGGGTGCACTCACACTAATAAACAGAGGCGAAAATTTCACCTCCACAGAGACCTTCTTCGAAAAAATCATAGAATCCCTACAGCGTGGATGCAGGTCATTCAGTCCATCGAGGCTCACTCAGCCTCTGAATATTATCTCAAAACACACCCTGTCTCCGTGTTTTCCAGACAAATCCGAAACGCCTCTACGTCCCTGGACACTATGGTGAATTTGGCTTTCCCAATCCACCTAACCTGCACATCTTTGGACAGTGGGAAAAACAGGAACACCCATAGGAAACCGTGAGAATGGCCAGCCCTATACAGTCACCCCAGACTGGAATTGTACCCGTCCTTCTAGTTCTGTAAGGGAGCACCGAGTTACCAGAGCACACAAAAGGCATAACAACCAATACAACCAAAAAGGAAAGTTGATGCTGACTGATGGACGAGTATTATTTTATTCCAACTCGTATGTTCACTGAAATCGGCATTTGTAAATATATGCATAGAATACAAATCATACTTTCCCTGCAGTGTCGAAGCAGGTCATTCACCCCATCACGTCGACAACACATCTCCGAAGAGTATCCCAATGAGTGACAATCCTGTTCCTGTAACCCTACTTTTCCCATGGTTAGTCCACCTAACCTCCAGACCACTGGACATTAAGGGACAATTTATCATGATACACCCAAATAACTTGTAGGTCTTTTGACTATAGGAGCAAAGCGGCACAATAGGAGGAAACCCACGCAAACAAATGCGGAATATCTAAATTTCACACATATTTGATCACTTTTTCTGTCTCTTAAAGGAATTTATCTGCATGTCTGTAATATTGGGCAACCTTTCGAAATTTCCACTGTCAGTTTCATGGGACTTTTTAGTGTTGTGTGTTTATCATTTTTATTCGATGGAAGTGTATTGCTAATTAATCCTCAGTGGATGCACAATGAGCATACTTCCTAAAGGATTGACACTGATCATTAAAACAACCCTGAAGCATAGAGCACCCGTACGTCAAATGTTCTTCAGGATGTTCGTTCAACATTGGCATGTATTCTGTGCAGGAAGAATCCTGGACAATCACTCCCAGATAGCACCAAAAAAAAAAAACTCCCATACATAGCGAGCGGATAATTTCCACTGACAGTGGTCTTTCAGTATGCCAGCTCCATTTTGTACTTGAGGTTCACAAATGCCGTCCACTCAACTGTCGTGTGTCTCTGCAGAAAAATAACAAAAATCACAGAGTGTGTCTCTGGTGGGAAGCCAATCAAAGCCAAATCCACCATCAAATTCGGTCTGGTTAATCACTGTGTAGAAATTAACTTGGGATCTTCATTGGCATTGCACCTTTACTTCTTTGAGTTACATATTTCCGATTAAAGAGCAGACTGTCAGTTTTATTAAATACCAGCCGGCCTATACTTATCCTTCTTTTTCTCGGAACCCCAGAATGTGGAGGTGATGTCAGAAACATCGATTTTTAGGGCGGAAGTGATAGCCACACAATCATATGCGATGTTTGTCGCTGTTTGCTGTGAAGGAAATGACATCAGATATCTCTCAGGAAATGATATAAATAGTCTCTCTCTCTCTCTCTCTCTGACTTGATACTGTACAGATTATGTATTGCAAACAAATCCCCAGGAATCAGAGCAGCAGCGATGCAGTTCTCAATTTTCATGGTGATCTCGTTGACTTTCATTGTCGGTAAGAAGTTTTACATCGAAGGAAAGAGTTCATTTTTTTAAATAAACACTTAGTGTGAACCAAACGGGTATTCTTTTCAATACGTATTAGACTTTGGTTGCATTACACTTGAGCTGTTGGGAACCGATTTACTGTTTGTCTTGAAAGATGAAGACGAAAGGTGCACAAAGCGTAAAAAGAGTAATTAGAGTAATGATCCCAGTATCATGAGACAATCCCTGTCGAAACATACGATCCAATTTGCGATGCTTCATATGAGTCAGAATAATGATACAAAACAAAACTTAAGGGAATCTTGTTTTCGCTTTAGATTATGGAACTCACTGGCACAAGGGTTGTTAGAATCAGACCATAACGTTATGAAGGCGATGTCAGCTAAACAGATGAAGACGAGATGGAAAGATGGACATGCAGCTAAAATTAGAATACGGGATTTCATGGATTCTCTTGTGGATTGATAACACGGATAGTGGCCAGTTTTTTCCTGAATTAGAATTTATGTCCAAAAGAAAAAAAAAAGAAACAAAAATATCTTGGGGAATTCCAAACGTCTGGTGGCATAATGGACAGGAACATAATTAAAGCAACTTCTTGTCCTCTCAGCCATTTTCAGAACTGAGTTCGCTGGCAAGCGGTTCCCTTCTGTTTCATTTTTATTTTCATATTTAAATTCCTGTCTAATATTATGTCGCAGTATTGTGAGTTTCTTTTTCCTAACCGTCAGTTCGAACGTTCATCTGAAACTTTAGTCACTCATTGCAGCTTTCTTTGACCTTGTTTTCCAGATCTAAGTGATGGAGTTTCTGTTACCCAGCGGGAGCCCTCACTCACACAAACAGAGGGAGAAGACGTCACTTTAACCTGCACATACACCGGGACTGTTTATTACTTGTTTTGGTACCGCCAATACCCTGGCAGAGAGCCCGAGTTCGCAGTCAGGAGAATGGAGAGCGGCGGTGCTGAATTCAAGGCGGATTTTGCTCAGAAGCGATTTTCTGCCGCAAACCAGCAGTCAGACAAGTTGTACCGATTGACGATCTTGGAGCTGCTGTCGTCTGACACCGCTGTCTATTATTGTGCAGCGAGCCTCACAGTGATGGGAACGAGCGTAAGGCTCGTACAATAAATGCTGCAGGTTTCTGGGTCACATCTGTTGCCTGTTGAAGACTGTTGCTATCAGGGCTTCACATACTGACGCTTCTGTACATTCCTGTGCGTGAAAACGTCGAGCATAATGCGCACAAAAATTATTTAAAATCGTTCAAATGTATTGTTGATTCTGACGTTGACACTGACTGTGCCAACAAGCAATCGACTGCTGTTTGTTTAGCGAACAGTGCGATTTTGCAACCACCAGGAATAAAGCAAATGCTTCGTGTGGAAGTAGATATGTCCTCGTCTGGTAGGTTCAGAAAGACTTCTCTGCAAAAGAACAAGGCATTTATACTTGAAATATCAGTTTACAGTAGACACTGAAGCCTGCCCAGTGCAAGTCTTCTTAATTGTAACGAACGAATTACAGATCTCTCAATATTAAAAGTACTTATACATAATAATTCCAAGTATATATAGTATTAGCAGGCGCAACGAAAATGTTTCCATGATACAACAAGAAGCTAATCAACAAACATCAATGCGGATATAATGTAATACAAACCTGTAATACATGCCTAGTGAGCCCCAGGACCTCGAATGGTTACTGGATGATCAGAAACCAGACCGAGATCAAAAGCCGCACTGAAAACATATCAGAAAGATTGAAGGATTGTCTTTTTTTAAAATCTAGATGTACCACTTAAGGCTATTAGTGCTGTTGCCAATTTAGAATGTGTCCCGTAGTGATCTGTAGTTGTTTCTTTGTGCAACAGCTTTGTCGGATGGATGGAAAGAAAATGTTATTAAAAGAATAATTATAATCAATGCTATCAAATTATGTTCACATATTTTAATTCAGAGCAACACATGGAAAGGGAACTTTGCCCTACCCATACTTTATACAAGTGAGCATTTTGCGAATCGCAAACTTGCCAGTTGAGAGAATTTCAGCACTCAGAAATGAGTAGATGGGAAGATCCATCATGTTTACAAAACGAATTGTGGGTCTTAAAAGAGGGATCTAAAGTTGAATAGTCTTAACTGAGCGCTGACAGTGGCTTGAAGCTAAATTGTTTCAGCTCATTTTGGGAAGATGTTCAGTTCATATCCTAAAGCACTGCTAATTGGTTCGTTTCTGACCGGGACAAGACACAACACCCAATCAGCTCATAACACCTCTTGTTATGAAGTTACTGAGGTAAGAAAACTAGAACCAGAGGCATAGAATGAAAGGTTCAGAAGGCTATCTGGCCCGAGAAACCTGCTCGGACATTTAACGGGACTCTTTGTGAGTTCTGATGCATCCACCCTCCTGCATAATTTCTGAATCCCTTTCCCGTTAAGATCACAACTCTGATGACATTGTATGAAATAAATGTGTGTAAAAAAGCAATGAAACACATAATTGTGGTTTCATATCGCACTCACGGGACAGCATGATCACGGTTATGAGGAAAGCACACATGAATACTTAGATTGACAATAAACAACGCATGGTTTAATGCGTTGGATCTTATCATCTTATACCAGTGACTGAGCTGTCAGAGGCAGGCTTTAATTACAGGGAAACTCAGTGGCATTTCCCCCAGTCACAATTGGCTGGTTTCGCAGATCTGATGTTAACTGTGGACCACTCACTTATAGTTAAATAATTAAGACAGTTGGCTATCTGCAATCCATTCCCTGGTTGTTTACCTGTTCCATTGTGCATATACTGTGCATTTGTGAGTCTTCATCACCATCTTGCTCTATCTCACATTTTCAGACATTCAGTCTTGTTCTCCATTTAAGTAGACATTATTAACTGGAAGGATCGGTTATCAGGGAAAAAGAATTCCAAATAATGATGATTCTAAAATAAAGTAAAGTCAACAAATCCCTATTGAAGGAGACTCCCTCGTCATTGATAACCCCCAGCCGGTTCTAGATTCCTCAAAAAGGATAGACAGCCTGCTCAATATCTGCCTGTTCGATCCCCCTCAGAACCTTACATGCTGACAGTCTGGTGCCATATTTTGATACATCTTCTACGGGAGAGGAACTTGACGTTGAATCGAGAGCATAGAGATGGAGAGGATCCCATCTTTGTGGGCCACATATGTACGAATGGCACAGGTGGGTAAAAGAAAAAAGGTTCTGCACAATCTATCGAAGCTACCAGGAAGAAAATTATGAAGCAGAATGTCAACTGTTATATCGAATCTTTGGTTCATTCCTGAACCGCATGGAACACACAAAAAAAATCAAGTTGGAGAGATGTGTACTTTGCTGAAAGATTGGTATGGGAACTGTCAATGGCCATGATGAAAACTGGGGAATGTGTGATTTTCATTCTTCTGAATGGTGCTGGGACTTTTGCAAATGCGAATGACATAAATAGGAAAGTAGAGGAGATTTGAAATTAAATATTGTAGGAAAATTAATGAAATTTTAGAAAACGCAGCGAAAGAAAGAGTTGAAAAAATCGTTTTAAATGAGAAAATAACAACCTGGCCTTGACATTAGGATGGAGAGAATACAAATGTAACAAAAAAAGGTCAAGAGATAAGAGTTGAGGATAAACAGAAACTATAAAGTGTTTAGTGCTCTGGATTCGAATGCCCAGTATATGCACAATGGAACAGGTAAACTATATATGCAAACAAAAATGAATATGCACAATCTAAAACTGTTATAGAAACATCTTTTTTTTGAAAATGGAATGGTTCCCGAATGTAGAAGGATACAACAAATTTCGGAAGGTCAGGAACATAAGAATTGGTGGTGGATAGCTATGTCATTTAGTTATACCGTAAGCACAATAGATGGAATGATCTAATGAGAACAAACAAAGATGTAGAACACAATTCGGTAGAGAAATTGAATTATAAAGGAAAAAAGAGAAATGTGGGTGTTGCGTAGCATCTGCCCCCACCTCTCCACAGGAAGTAGGTGCAGCATAAAGTAACAAATGCTTTTCACATTTGTGAAATTCGAGGTAATCACGTGATAATTTAACCCACACTATTACTGCGTCAGACAGCCAAAGATAATCTAGATAAGAAGCACATAGTTTTTTTTCAGTATAGTTCCTTAGAAAAGTTTGTTGTGGAGTCAACCGGACAGAGACTTCAGTAGATATGACAATTTGCAACCCTATCTCACCAAACAGTCACCTGTAATGAAAACACCCATGGATACCAGTGACCATAGGATATTAACGTTACATTCAAGGTGAAACTACGTCTCTTTATCTTAAACCATGGGTTTTGAGCTATTTCACCTGATTTATGGCAGCATCGCCCTGTCTGCCAGGCAATACATGGAAATCTCGTTGTGGAGTTTTGGTCAGGATCTTTGTGGCACTCGGTGTTTTTCATGATATCAGTGCCAGAGTTCAGGGTAGTACCGATTGTTAAATTTGGTAATTTTTTTGCGGTGCTATTAAACTTGGAAGGAAAACCTTTTCGCAAATCCGAAATTATTTATCTCATTCACTCTATCCAAACTGCATCGATGCGGACGATATCAGAACTAATGTGAATATTCGTGTTTTAGGTTTAGTTTATCGTGTCATCAATTTCAACGTTCATAGTCATACCAACAATTGGATGTTAAACTGTTTCCCAAGCTCCAGCAACCAAATGTAATAGTGACACCAAAAATTAGAACTAGTTTCATTGAGATCATTATAATCATCTTTATCATTCTTACAGACTTTATATTAGGCATGTGGACAATGGATTTTTACAAGTAAAAAATACCTAGAGGTCGTGAGTTAATGATAAGCAAGGGTTAAGAGGTGGTTCTGATTGATACTTCTTGAGACTATCATTCTTTAGAGCAGGAAACGTCCAGTCAGAGCAGAATTCCAGATACCTGTTTCGCATTGTTGCTTGTCTAGTCAATGACAGGAATGGACCAGCAGCAGCTGTCTATCTCTGGAATAATTCAGAACAGATTGCACACAGCAAATGAGAACAGTGGGCAGACCAAATGCAGTATCAAAAGAGACGAGTGCGATGGCTGTTAATTGCAGCCAGAATTATGGAATGGAAATAGTCCATCGGTTTTCACTCCCGCATTTTCTGTAGCTCATTTACTTTTCAACTGATGACAGTTTCCTTTCGCAATTTAGCCTGGAATCTTTTCACCTCTTATTTCAGACACTGTGTTTCAGATATTTTAACGGTTACATTGGGATAAATTTTAAAACGAAATCATTCACTGCAATGATCCTTGTATATAATATTGTTAGTTTGATTGTACTCCATCAGGTGCAATCGGACGAGCAAAAGGCCATAGCTTTGAACACAGAGAGCCTTACTGCGACCTTTGTTAGAAAACAAAACATGGGTGACCTTATTTTCTTTTCTAGCTGTAAGTCATTCATGACAGGTGCAAAACTGGTCTACATATTTTCGAAACAACCTTCAGATGTAGGATTTATCATCGTTGGTCCAGGTGAGACTTCCTGGCTGACTGGTCCAGAAACGACCCACCCCACTGTTACAGCTGTCTCATTTTTTTCTGAACACCCTTCCTAGAGCTATTACTCACACCTTTATTTAAACCCGGGCCTTCTGACCTAATTGTGCTTTCCGCAACTACCGTACATATATTCTCCTTTGTTGTTATTTTTTATACATTCATAGGGCGAGAACATCGCTAGCTAGACCAATACTTATTGCCCATCTCTATTTCCCCAGAAGGCTGTTAAAAGTCATTCATACTGCTGTGGGTCTGGTGTCACATGTAGACAAGATCAGGTAAGAATGACAGCTTCATTCCCGAAATAACATGAGTGAATCAGATGACAATCAGAAAATGGATTCATGGTATTCATTGTACTCCTAATTCAAGTTTGTTTTTTATTGAGTTGTGGGATTTTAATCCATTACCTAGGTTTCTGCGTTAACAGCCCAGTGATAATTCGACGATGCAATCACAGTCCCCACTTCTCGGGAGTGTTAGCTGAAAGTGAATGATTTGAAATGTAACGTAATGACAATCAGACATAAACAGCAAGAATAATAAACTCACAGTCGCCTCAGCTCCAAAATAAATTCCTGGTAAAGCAGTCTTGTCATGTGTCTGCCCTGTTATGACCATCAATAAATCTAGAACACATTCGTTGATACATGTAAACTTTTTTCAACTGGACACAACCGCTGACAGTGCCTCACCAGTGTCTAATCTGATGGGAGCACCACAACCAAGAGGCATCTTGAGTTGCGTGAGGTCACAAAAACCCTGATATACGTACCTGCCTGACTTCACAATGTGGCTGCCTTACTTCAGTGAGTGAACTCTCAATTGGGCTGGACCGCTGCAGTAAGTGAGGGCACAGCTGACCTTACCCTATGCAGCGTTTGAGGGATCCTACAGTGGGTAAAGTCACAATGAGCTTGTGTCCCTGCAGGATTTTGCGTGACTATGGGCATGGCCCGTGCGCTGTCTTGGTGAGCTGATCACAGTGAAGAATGAGTTGAACAGAGTGGGGGTTCAGTTTCGTCGTTGCAACTTGTTCACATTCTATTTTGAAGTACTAACAGGGATGCAATCCGAAAGGTTTTTGATCATATTTGTCTTTGCGTTAAGACAGTCTGTCATAGATTGTTTTTATAAAGGACATGTATTAAATTAATTCTTCAAAGTTTGATATTGTGTTTTATATCACAGAATCCCTACAGTGTGGAAACAGGCTCTTCAGCCCAACAAGTCCACACCGAACCTCGGAGCATCCCACCCAGACCCACCCCCCCCCAACAACCCACCTAACCTACACCGCCCTGAACACTACAGTCAATTTAGCATGGCCAATCCACCTAACCTGCACATCTTTGGACTGTGGGAGGAAACTGGAGCGCCCGGAGGAAACCCACGCAGACACGGGGAGAATGTGCAAACTCCACACAGACAGACCCCCGAGGCTGGAATCGAACCCGGGTCCCTGGCACTGTGAGGCAGCAGTGCTAACCACTGATCTACCGTGCTGCCCGCAAATATAATTGCCGAGAAATAATTTTCACATAAGCGGTTGCTCTGAAGGCTACAAACTCCACATAATTGCTCTTGTGCAAACATGCTTGGAAGGATATTGCCAAATAAGTGATACTTTAGACTTCTGAACACACAATTGGACTATCTGCAGATCAAGTAACGCAATCTCTGGAGATCACAGTCTTGGCTGAAGCGTATCTGTGAATTTTGATTACAACAAGAGCAACCTGGATTCCAGCTACATGGAGTGATATCTGCAGAAACTGGTACGTCATCCAATAAAGAATTTTACCGAAGCAGTAACATCAGAGGATAAGGACGTTTCAGGTCGACAGACAGAGCAGTAGCTGACAACTGTAATAAGTACTGTTATCTCAGGATAAGCATTCGGGGTGTGGAAGGTATGATGGTCTATTCCTGTGCTGTGAGGCACAGCACAGATAAAAATTAAAACCCTGGCCAACAACTTCTCTGAATCACAACACCTCAAAAATATCTTACATGTTTATTCAGAATGAACTGACATCAAGTAATAATCCAGAACAGGGACAGGCTTCACTGATTGGCAGCTGGCGACATTAATTCTGTCCTTAGTTTGATAATATTCAGAAAGTTCAGGTGTTTATACAAGACACAAATGGCCCGAACAATACATTGTTCTAACTTTCAAAGTTGCTACGAATCTACGACGCACTGTCTAAGTACTCAGTTGAAACGAGACAATGCCCTATCCTCGACTGTCACCAACAGTAGGAGAGGAGACGATACGACAATTTCTCCGCAAAAATTAACAGATCGACAGTCGTCCCTGCTCACTGATACTGCTCATCGGGCGCTATATTTTTTGAAGGAATTTTCTAAACAACCTTTTCAGAGGCCTTGTCACACAGCCTTAGAGTAGGTGAGACTTGAGTGCAAGCTCCCTGCATCCAGATCAGAGATGCTGCCTATGAGCAATAAGAGCACTGGGACTGGGACTTTTATTAACGAATCAGAGCATATTTAACTGCCCTGATGGAAAAATTCAAAAGTATGATTTGGCCATACAGGTAGCAATCATTGAATTAAGACGATGGGAGCCCTCTGCGCTACCAGTACCATTTGCCAAGAATATCTCCAGAAATAGTGTAAGAAAATGCGCTCTTCCATATGGTAGGTTAGTCTCATGATCTTCTCTTCATTCTCATTTTCATTTATAATTACAAGACAATGCCTTATTGAACATGCAGTGAATGCATTTTATACCTCTTCCTGCAACTCGTCGCATTGCAAACAGTAATATGAATGCCAATCACAGACATTGACAGCTCCAATTTCTCGAAGGAAATCCGTTTCAGTTGCAGCAAGTTGTCGTTGTGAATGAATAATCTACGCTATGCGCTGAAATGGCAATGTTGATGATTTCCTCCTTACATAGAGGAGAATAGGCACAATAATTCGAAATTTCAAGTTCAGTAGCAATTTCAACTGCAGGACATTGCGGATTTCAACTTCGCTTTATTTCTCGCCATCTTTTGCTGACGTGTTAAATCATAGAAAAAGGAAGAAGTTGCCGAATTGTATCTTGCTTTGTGTCTCTGTCCAGAACACACTGCCAGCAGAAACAATGATATCACTTATATCTTTGTTTCACTTACCGAATACCTACTTCGGGTGTAATCAGTATCTCATTAAATCTCTCTGAGAAAACATGTCGGGGTTTACTTTTTGCCTCTTACCAGCTCTGGTGAAGAGTCACCTTGACATGAAATATAAGCTTGTACACGAATCCAGTCTGAACTCTATGATTTCCAACGTTATATTTTTCGATACGTTTTACTTAATCGTCAACACTTCAGCGGTGTTATCTGGTAAATTCCAAAAGTAAGCTGTCGCATGTATTCTGTTTAGTAGGAAACATGCAATGTCGACATATTGATTTGAAGTGAAGGAACCTCTTTGGATGTCTTCTGCTTAAATTTTGATTACTTTTGTTTTCTATATAAGACAAAACCCTTAAGGTAGTTGAAAGCACACATCCGGCGAATATTTAGACAAAAAGTTCGATTCTGAGCCTAGCACACTGATTTCAATTACTTAATTTAAAAGACACAGGACTCATAAACCTACTGATAATCCGAAGATGTTCCCCTTCACTACAGCAGGTGCAAGTAAAGATCTAATTCCATCGCAACGCTCTCGACGTTCATTAAAACAATTTGAATGAATCATATGATGCGCTGTCCAATTGCAGCAGTGAATAATGTGACAACAGTTGCATTTTTTTTCCAAAACGTATGTTTAGTCATGATATTTGTAAATGTGTGTGGCAAAACATCTTGATTTGTAAGATATAGTGTAATAATATTCAACTTGTCTCTGCAAATCATGTTCTACGCTGAGGAGCCACTTTACAACTGCCTCTCACCTATTTGATTGTGTTTAATGATTATCGATGAATATCTCACACAAAGTATTGTGGCTTTCAAATGTGAAACTTCCATTCATTCAACATTTCACACGAATGTTGAAGAAACATTTAATTCACCGCCCAGGAGCGAATGTTAAGGCAGAAATCTGTAAGCTGGTTGTTTGTGATGCCTGTTCAGATGAATTATTTAAAATTGCAGACAGTGGAGTGAAGCATTTCACTAATTTTTGCTACTCAATCTGCCACTCCTGTTAATGGGAAGCCGTTATTTCAGAATTAACGGACCGAACAGTAAATTTTGCATTGCCACGTTGTTAAAAGTTCGCTGGTGAAATGAAATTTCCATGGCTGTGGATAAAGATCATTCTCTGGAGCGATGAGAAGAGAAAATATTGAACCAGTTTTTCGTGAAAAAAAACAAAAGAAATATATGAACTGATTTTCTCACTTTTACTGTGCGACTGATCCTTCACTGCTGATTTGTTCTTTCAAGATTGCAAGCGCCTTCTGGTGTGCTGTAACTGACACTGTCAGGCTAAGTTTTTGTAGAGGCTCTGCCATTACTCTGCATCAGTTTGGCCTTCATCACACAAAAGTACATGGCGCAGTCAGAGAAGATAGCCTTTTTGATTTCTGTCTGAGTAATCTTCGTGGATTTAGTAAATGTGAAATAGCATCTGTCAGACAAATCAGGATTCCTGTTCACAACTTTTGCTACAATCGTATTAACCATGTATTGTGGAGGCTGCCCTGGAAGCTGACTGTACCAGTAAACATAAATGTTGGAATCACTTGTCTTCAAGTTGCAAGCTAGTGTGACATTGACTCTCTCCTTAACCGTCATTTCAGGATCTGGCTGTTCCGCTGTGCCTTGCTGACTCCATTCTAATAAAAAAAAATAAAAAAAAACAAGTCACGATCATTACCAGTATCGCTTTACTAATAATAACACCTGGGTTGTAAACATTTGGGTCTGTGGGAAATGGAATGTTACTGAGAAATAAACACTTACTGAAGTGATAATGACGAGAAGCGCTTCAAGAAGATTCGTCGTGGTGCATTCCTTGTTCGTAATTCTGCAGTCTGCAAAAATAGCTGTCCGAGATCCTTGTTCAAAGCTGTTCGACTCATTGACTAACAGTGACGGGTGCAGCGATCTCTCAAGTATCACAGGAAAGGGAAGGCATGTCAGAGTCAGAGCATTAAACATAAGTTGAAGGCGGATCCGCCGCCGATACGGCTCTCAGTGAACTCGCTGCTCCGTGTGAGAACAGAAGTTAAACAAATCCACTCAGCTGCATCTGGAACTGATGGATGTTGTGAAGCCTGTGACAACCCTGCTGCCTGAGCAACAAAATCACTGAGGAACAAATAGAGTGGGAGGGAATAAATTATCAATATTTGTATAAAATAAATTGAAGCTATTTGGTCAATTGTGTTTATGCGTGCTCTTTGAAATCAATAACTCACCTGCTTTCATAATGATGAATTTGATCGTCACCAACATGGCCTCGTTTTGATTCCTGTTCAGGAAATAGGGATTTATTATTCTTCTGCCAACTGTTAAAGTGACTTCCTGACTTTAAAAGCAACAAAGACAGAGTAGCTCTGCAAAAATCAGGAAAGCTTTCATATCAGAGATTAAAGCATCACACTGGGTCGGGAGGAAGCTAGCGGAAGGGAGTCAAAAAAAAAAGCATTCTATCTGTCCGCAAGAATCATATTGGTTTCTTTGGACTTTTGTTCAATTTTCTCTTCAAATCTTAAAATGAAAGTCCACGCTAAAGTACATTGAAAACTTCTTGACACCCGAAAATTAAAACATATAGAAATGCCACGAGAGTGAGAAGGGTCTGATGAGTAACAGATATCCAGAGAGGAACGATATCCCCTATCTGGCAAAGATTTTGCTCCCTATACTCCCTCAAATGTTTGATGCTTGAGAATGATTTGAAACGGGAAAACGAATTCAATTTTATGTTCCTGTGAACTCTGGGTGATTCTGCTGGAGCATCTTTTAAGTCATTGGTAGAAACTAACACAGGTGATAAGATTTGACATATTGGCAGCAACTTCTTTGAGACCTAAACAGAGTGCATTAACCGCGCAAAAACTACACTGAATTGAAAACGTGCGCAAACGGTACTTATTGATTCTATGACGAAAAGCATTTCTTAGGCTTGAGTTGGAACATCGGTAGCAATTGTTTCATGTGAGCTGAAGCTCGCTAACGAAAGAAAGTGTGCATGGTTTAAAGAGACTGTACCAATTGTCGCAGTTGTTACAAGTGGATGGCCAAAAGCATACCACATTCAGAATAAGGAGGGAGATGTTGCTTGACTAATTTAATTAAATTGAGATTTTTTTTTGAAAAGCTGACTTAATATTACTTCATGGGGCAGCGCCATTGACATTATTCACGTGGACTTCAGTAAGTCCTTAAACAGTGTACTACATGGGAGACTGGTATAAAAATCAGTAACCCATATGATCCAAAGAGAGTTAGAAAACTGTGTGAAAATTAGTTTTTACTTAGGAGCCAAAGAGTCATGAAGCCAAAGAGAAACGAAATAAACCAGTTACATAGTCTGATAAAATTAACACCCTATTCAGAGCAGTGAGTGAGTAGATCCACTGATCGTCCAACCTGCAGAGGGGCAATCTCGCTCTCTCTCTTTCTCTCTCTCTCTCACACACACACGCACACACACACACACCACAAGCTCAGTGTGGAAATCGAAGGAATCTGGGAAGCGATCCCTGCTGGCAAACGACTGACACAATCTCACTGCGGAGAGACATTTATCTATTCTATTTCTGCAACGGGATTCACTTGATCATCCAACTTTCTGATACACCAACATACACGGAGAGAGACCATTGACTTCAACTGATTGTAGAAACGGGTCGGTAATTCGTTCAAATTACTGAAGCATAAGAAGAAATAACAAAAGTGAGAGACTGTTGACGTACTCTGAGTGTGGAAAAGCATTCACTCAGGCATGCCACTTGATGAGACACCCGCGAATCTATATTGGGAAGTGAGGAGTCAACTGCTCCGAGTGAGAGGAAGGGTAGTATCAGCTAACCTGCCAGAATGTTAACTATTAAAAGACATTTCAAGTGTTCTGACTACAGCACAGATTTACAGGCAGAAATGCAATTATGACAAGCCAATACTTTTACACTGTAGGGGACATTTCACCAGCTCCCTTTTTCCAAAGTGGATACTCAGTCATTCCATTTCGTGAGACACCAGCGAGCTCACAAATGACTGCAAGTCTTTCATTACTCTTACTCGCAACCAGGATTGAAACAAATTGATTCTAAGTGTAACAAGGCTTAATTTCGCCTACAACATTGATCAGGCAGTGGGCCTACTGCACCTGAAAAAGGGACTGCTGTCCAAAAGCTTGTGTGATTCCAAAAATAACGGTTGGACGACAACCAGGTGTCATGTAATTTATGACTTTGTCCACCCAATCCAACACCGGCACCTCCACATCGTCACTATTGCCCTCTAGTTTTGGAAGTTGCCAAAGCTTTTCCAACTAAGTTCAGATGATGTGGGCGGCTCAGAGAACTATACTCTGTGTGATGACAGACATTTCATTTCTAGTAATTTAAGATGTAATAACTTTTCGATATAATTAATTTGAGTTGGTCCTTCTGGCCTGAGTTATGAATAACTTCAGTGAAGGAAACTTTGATTCACAGAGCAGCTAGTGTATGTGTTGCAGGCTATTTTCAACTGCGTATTCCAGGTATACGGATAAACAATAACGTGCATCAGCTGCTGCTCAGAATGAGTTAACGTAATGGACATTATCAATAGCAGAGTTTGCAAAGAAAGCAAATTGATGGATTTTGGTAAAATATGCTTTATATTCAGAGTCTGTGAAGCGGTCACCCAGTCCACGCTTTATTTTTTTCTCCATGTAGAGGAAACCACATTGTGAGCATCAAATACAGTAGATTAGATTCTGAGAAGTGCTGGTGAAGTTTTGCATTGGGCCCTTGGATAGTAGGGCAAGAGATCGTAAATGGACAGGAGTTACCAATTCGGCGGTGGCAGGTGATCATACTGTGAGGCTGTGGTGGTGGTTGGGAATGAAGGAGGAGAGGACCAGAGATTCCCAGAGGGAATGTTCCCTGTGCAACGCAGATAAGGGAGGGGAGGGGATAGTGTGTCTGGAGGTGGCATCTCGCTGGAGGTGGCGAAATTACGTCTGATGATCTTCTAGGTGTGGATGTAGGTGGGATGGTAGCTAAGGACAAGGGAGGCTGCGGGAGGTATGAGAGGGTTTGAGGGTGGAAGTACGAGAGATGTGTCAGTCCCAGTTGAGGGCTCTGTCGACAACAGGGCTGAGCAATTCCCAGCTGAGGAAGAAGGTGGATGTTACGAAGGCTCTCTTGTCGATGTTGGCCTCATCTGAACGTATGCAATGGAGATGGAGGAACTCAGAGTATGAGATTGAGTTTTTACAGGAAGCAGAATATGTGGATGTATAGTCGATATAGTTGTGCCAGTCTGTGGGGTTATATTGAATATTAATGGTCATTTTGTCCCCAGAAATGGAAACACCGATTCGAGGATGGGAAGGGAAGAGGCAGATATAAAGCAGATTAATGTGAAGTTATAGGAGAAATTGGAAGCAAAATCGAGTAACTTTTCCAATTCCAAATTAAATTCAGAAGCAGCACTGATGATATGATCGATATATCCGAGAAAGATTTATGGGTGAAGCTGGAATTGGACTGGAATAATGAATGTCCCACATAACCAATGAAGAGGCAGGCATGACTGGGGTGAATGCAGGTGTACACGGTCACCCCTCTGACTTGAATAAAATCAAAGGCTTTAAAAGAGAAATTGTTGAGGGTAAGGACGAGCGCAGAAAAGCGGAACAGTGTGGTGATGGCTGGTGTCGGTTCATATCTTTGCTCCACGAATAAGCGGAGAACCAAAAATCCCTCCTCGTGGAGATTGAACATGTAAAGAGATTGCACTTCCATGTTAAAGAGGATGTGGCTGGAACTAGCAAACTGGAAATTTTGAAACCAACAAGAAGCATCGGAGGAATCACAGATATACGTGTGTACGTTTTGGACCAGGGGAGAGAAGACTGAGTGAAGATAGGAAGAAATGAGTTCTGTGGGGCACGACCAGGCTGAAACATTGGGTCTGCCTGTACAGTCCTGTTTGTCGATTTTTGGGAGGAAGTAGAAGCGAGCTGTATGAGCCCGGGGGACTATCAGCTGAGTGGCTGTGGCCAGGAGGTAACCAGATGAAATGAGATCAGTTACCATAATTAATACAAAGGCTTGATGTGTCATGGTGGGTTCATGGTCTGGAGAAGGGAGGAGGAGGTATGTGAAAGCTGGCGCTAAGCCTCTGCAATGTAGAGGTCAGTATGCCAAACTACAACAGCACCAGCCTTATTGGCAGGATTAATAATAAAGTCACGGCTGGATCTCACAGGCAGAAAGAACTGCAGATGCTGGAGTCAGAAATAAAAGCGTGGAGCTGGAGGAGCACAGCAGACCAGGCAGCGTCAGAAGACCATGAATGTTGACATTTCGGGGCGTGACCCTTTTTTTCTGAAGAAGCGTCCTGACCCAAAACATCAACCTTCCTTTTCTTCTGATGTTACTTGACCTGCTGTGTTCCTCCAGCTCTACACTGTGTTATCATGTTTAAATCTCAGTGCTTTTCCTTTTCCTTTCAGGAATCAAGGCCCAGAAGATGCAAAAATTTGGAGATGCCCATGGTCCTCTGTAACCTTGGTCTCCTCCCCTTCCCTTTGACTTGATACCGTCCCCAACCCCAGCTCTTGTTAATTATCCACCATCCCTCCTAACCTTTAATTCTCCAATGACCAATGTTCTGTACTCAGTGAAGACCTCAGTTTTAATCCTCTGCGCACCCACTTTTGCAATTTTTTGGCACGGCATGACGTCTAACTCTTCTTCTGCGGTCTTCGCCTCCATGACCATTTATTTAGATAAGAGTCCTCGCACTGTTCCCCAGGTGCCTTCGCCCTTTTCCAAAATTCTACCTTCACCTGGATCTTCCTTCTGGCCTTTTATCTGCACTCGATCTGTTCATTGAGAACTTCTGACGAGATATTAGTCGTCTCAATTTCTCTGCCTCTTCACGAAATCGAACCTATCTTCTTGCGAACTGGCTCCACTCCTTGTGCTAACATCTAACTTTGAATTTATTATTAAGCTTGCCGATAAGGGTGGTACTGTTGTAGTCTGGTGTACTGACCTCTAGACTGCAGAGGCTCAGCGACAGCTCTCAGATACCTCCACCTATCATCCCCTGCACCATGACCCGACCATGACACATCAGGCATTTGTATCAACTATAGTAACTGATCTTATTTCATCTGGTCATCTTCCCCCTCCATTGTCTCCAAGATGGAAATACCCCAGCCCCGCACAGCTCGCTTCTACCCTCTCCAAAAAATGCTCAAACAGGACTGTCCAGACGGAGACATTGTTTCAGGTTGCTCCTACCATACAGAACTCATCTATTCCTTATTTGACTCAATCTTCTGTGTCCTGGTCCAATCCCTGCCCACTTACATCCATGGTTCCATTGATGCTTTGCGCTGGTTTGAAAATTTCCAGGTTGTAGATTCTAGGTGTCTCCTCTTTACCATGGAAAGTACAATCGCTTAACACGCCCTTCCCCCACCAGGAGGGTCTCAGGGCTCTCCACTTCTCCCTGGAGAAAAGGCCTGAATCATCCCCATTTACAACCACCCTGTTCCACTTGGCTGAACTAGTCCTCGCACTCAACAACTTCTCTTTTAACTTCTTTCTTTTTCTTCAGGTCAGAGGTGCGACCATGGGTATCCACATGGGCCCCAGGTATAATCATCTCTTCGTGGATTAGGTGGAACATTCCTTGTCCCAGTCCTATTCGAGACCTCACCCACACATCCTTCTCTGATAAATCGATTATATCATCGGAGCAGCTTCTCTTTCGAGTCTGGAATTGGAAAAGTTCACGGATTTCGCTTCCAAATTTCACCCTGCCCTCACTTTCATCTGGTCTATCTCTGATGCTTCTCTTCACTTACTAGACATATTCGCTTACATTTCTGGGGATAGGCTGCCCACTAATATCCACAAGAAAGCCACAAGCTCGCACAGCTACCTGAACTATATGTCTTCACTCCCTGCTTCCTGTCAAGACTCCATCCCATTCTCTTCCTTCTTCCTCAATCAAGGAATCCCCAGCACATTTGTTAACAAGACCCTCAACTGGGTCCGACCCATCTCCCGCACATCCGCCCTCAATACCATCTCTTCCCTCCTAAAACAGCGATAGGTTTCCTCTTGTCCTTATCTAACATCCAACCAGCATCCACATCCAGGAGATCATCAGATGCCAGTTCCTCCAACTCCAGTGAGATGCCACCATTAGTCAAATGTCCCCCTCCCTTCCCTTTTCCACCTTCCACATGGACCGTTCCCTTTTGGATACCCTGGCAAACTCTTCCTTCGCTCCCAACACACCCCACACAGCCCCGCAAAACCTTGCCCTGCTAAGGCCAAGGGTATGATAGCTGCTGATTTACCTCATCTCTTCCTACTATCCAGGAGCCCAAACACACTTTCCAGATGAAACAACACTTGATTTGCACTTCTAGAATTCAGTCTACTGCATTTGATGCTCACAAAGTGTTTTCATCAACGTTGGGGAAATGAAGCGGAGACGATGTGATTGTTTTGCATAACATCTGCTTTCCGCTCGCACAAAAGACTCTGACCTTCCAGTTGCCGATTACCTTAAGACACCAACCACTTCCCTGGCAAACATTACTGTCTCTGGCTTCCTGCAGTGTTCCAGCGAAGCTCAACCTCCAGCTGGAAGAAACAACACGTCATTTTCAGCTCAGGAACCTGCAGGACCCCGGACTCATTCTCAAGTTCAATAACTTTCGGACCTACGCTCTCCCATGTCCTAGCTCCCTATCCCACACACCAGGACTTGTTATCACAAACTGCCATTACACACTACTTATTGGTAGTCACGAACAGTCCCCATTAAAAGCAATTTACCGTCCGAGCCAGATCGTTGTCAACTGCTTCAGAGGTAGTAGGAACTGCAGATTCTGGAGAATCTGAGATAACAAGGTGTCGAGGTGGGTGAACACCTTGTTAAATTCTCTTCATATATCAATTAACACCATCCTAGCCAGATCGTTGTCAACTGATTCAGAGATAGTAGGAGCTGCAGATGCTGGAGAATCTGAGATAACAAGGT
>JAHRHZ010000115.1:1184427-1294001 GCA_024137785.1 Ginglymostoma cirratum | reverse complement strand
TGTCCAAAATTAAAGAGAAAAGGAACAGGCATGTCGAAAACACGGGTAGTGATAAACTTTGCAAATACTTGTGCACAACCGTCATTCAAATTGCCATCATGTACTGCAACGTCCGATCCTGTGTTCCATGTCTACAAAGCTTGGGGGCATTGTGTTAGGTTTTGAACCAGTGACGGAATTAAGAGACATGGAACTACGCCAATGCAAAATTGTGTTACTGTAGTGAGCTTTTAATGTTGCTGTTCCTGTTGATATATGAAGATAAATTAACATACACATCGCAACAATGCGAGTAAACGCACGTTTTGAAAGTGAAAATTGAAATTTTAGGATTAATGTTGAGACATTTCTCTTGTTATACTGCGAAGGATTATACTATGGAAGTTTCACCTACAATGGAAAAGGAATAATGCCTGAATTATTGGACACTGCAAATAGAGCTGTGATGCACAGTATCCTTGCATGAAACCGTTTTACCGAGATGGAAGGCATATGGTACAAAGTACACGTAACAAGTCTGCTTGCAATGAATTATGCCTGTAAATTCAGCTAAGATAATATCCCCATTTACGTTTTGAATAATTGGAAATGTGATTGTTTCTTTACCTCATTAGTCGATCAAATTCATAACATGGACACTACCCCCTGTATCAGCTGCAAGGAGCTATGATAGTCAGAGAATAGCTCTGCTCACGGGGGAGCTTGAACAAAATGAATTATTTTACTTCTCTGGATTTGAATATGCAAAAAATAACTGTTAGTTTAGTTTATTTTTCTCCAATAACCTTTTGTCAAGTGAAGAATTTCGCATTGTTATTCCCCTACTACCATCCCGTCCCCATGCATTAGAGCTCAAAGGAGCTTGAATCTCATTGTTTGAATTGAAGAGAAAAGGAGCTTAAAGCATATTGGCTGTCCCCGATGTCTATGCCAACCGAAACCAATGTACAGCGATTCTAAAATTATTCAAACTCGTCCCAATTCTTGACTAAAGCAATTTCACCTTCGGCCAATTCTGCTGACATTCACTGTAATTGTCCTGCAAACAGATCTTTACGAAACCAATCAAACGTTACTGAATATGACAGTGTGCCAGGCAAGCACTGAGATCAGGAGTGGATCTGAAAAGGTTCCCAAATTCGTGGTGATATCTGATACCTTTCATATGGACACGTAACTTTATTCATTATAAATATATTCTTGAAATAAACTAAAACTTGCAGTTCAGTAAATGAGAAACAAATATTTTTTCCGTGCCCTTTGAGATGTCTCAAATTGCTTCACTGTTACAGTGAAAAGATGTTGTGGAAAATGTAGCAGCCGGTTACAACCAGCTAGATGTTTTTCATTCGGTTCGAGAAACAATAAACTGTTAAGTGAATCTAATGATGCAACATTGGAGTAATCTGAACAATATCAAACATTTGTGAGTATTTAGCACTGCCCCTGCAGCGGCACGTTGCCAGATCCAGAATGGCGATTGATAGGTTCGCTGTTCCAGGATAATGCAGGCTTCCTTTAAAATATCAACCAGAAAGTGAGATGTAAGTCAGACGTGAAGAAGATGAAATAAACGAACCGATTCAATAACAGCTGATGAATGAGTCAAAGTCATCACCGTAAGGTTCTGTCACATATGGTTTCGGCTTGCTGGGATGTCTGGAAATGAACTTTCTTCGCCCGTAATGAAAGTTTATTGAGTCTTTGCTGGTGGTTCACATTTCGGTGTGTAAATAGTATAAAGATCAGCGGATTCCTCTCCTCGCTCTGGTGATGTTTGAGAGAAACCGAATCTTACTGTGATCTCAAGTTGCCCTGGAGAAGGTGAAAGTGATTTTCCTTTTGAAATGCTGAGCTCCTTGGGGCTGTAAGGACACTCAAACGTGCACGCAACAAGGGAATCTCAGGATTATGACCCAGTGGCACTGAGACTGTTGAAAGACAGCATAGTTACTCATTTAGAGGGAAACTTACCATTGATATGGTAATCCCAAACCTGTGGATTTTCCACTTGATTTGCTTTATTCCTTGATCAATTTCTCCTACTGAATTCCACTCTTCCGAACATTGAGACATTTTATTCGTGACTGCAGCGAAGTTTCCTTTGTTGGTCTATGAAATAACGAACTGACACTTGTATTTCTTTTCCCTAAAGTCATCCACAGATCCGTCATTTTATAATAATTAAATCTGTTGTTACTGAACAAATAATTGTAGCGAATCAACTCTCCCAATAATGGTAATCAAATTTCGAACACGGATCCGAATAAGCCTTGTATCTAAAATGTTATTTCACTTCTAACTGCTCGAATCTTCCCTTCATTCTGCCTGAGAGGAATACATTTAAACTTCATAATTTGGAACTGCAGTAAGAGAGAACAGAGAGTGCGGTATCAACATTTATGATTTATTCGTTCACTGCGCCCTGGAACAGACTGACTTCAGGGAATTCAAGCATTCCAGTATGAGTTTTGAATAGTTCCCATTAACAGGAGCTCAACGTCAGCAGAACAAAAGGAACAGTCTGTACCCCGACCTGCCAGTGAGAACTAATTAGGACTGTTTAAAGTTGCAGCAAAACTTTCCCCTTTTCCTAGCTAAGTCAGCGCGAATGTAAGGGTAGCCAGAGCAGGTGAACATCATTATTGAACATTGGGAGATCGGAGAACTGCTCCCTGCAGACACTGATTCCATTGGTGGCTCCAGTAGTACTGATATAATTACATCCCGGAATAAATCCTTCCATTTCATCATTCTATCTGCGAAATAATGTTTCAATCCTCTCACCGAATGTCAACATACATTAATAATTGATCAACTTCACCACAGATAATCAAGCAAAATGGAAGCATACCGATGTATGTCTGCCCAACATAAGTGTGGACGGTGTGAATCTGATGGAGCAGCTCTCCACGGAAGTAACAGTTTTGCACAGTGGCTGTATTGTAGCTTATGAGGTTTAACCAAGGCACGGTTATTGCTTATTGAAAACATTACCCTATATCTTGCTGTGCTGATTTGCAATCTAATCAGTCATAGCAATTTTTGATGATCTCTGCAGAGCCTGTTTCGTACTCTGCAAAGAAAAAGTCATGAATGAAAATCAGATAATGTTACCACCCAGAAGGTATGCTAAAGTAATGTCGTCGTTAGCGAAATGTGAAGTGAAAATGGCATACGCCAGAAAACTTCAGCAAACGAGGCAGCATCTATGGAGAGGGAAATATAGTTAACGTTTTGTGATCTGATATGATTCTTCTTCAGAATCTTTTGTTCATGCGATGTATTCACAGATTTTACCACAAGTAGTGACGGAATGTTCAGGTAACACTAGTGCTGCTGAAATGCATGGATGAAACCTAAATTTGTAAAACCTGGTTTCCTAATAGTCACTCATTCTTTCAACACGTTGCTGCATTTCCCTGAATGACCAGAGTTGCTCCTTTATATTGAATTAAGAATTAGCCCTCTTTGTAAATTTCCATCGTCTTTTCTTTAATTTTCCTTTTGGCTGTTAGCCTGTCCCTCTTCCCCGCCCAGTTACTCCATGACAAACTTGCGCACAAGGAAACTAATGGATCTTCTTAGAAAAAGTACTTCTGAGAATCTTGTATTTTGTCACCAAAACCTCACTGTTCGTGATAACCAATACCCTCCAACGTTACTGTCATACACGAATGTGGAAACTATATATCTGGGCCATTTTGGTCACTGATGAAATAGCAGTGACTCCAATCCCGAAGGGACATCACATCCACTGTCCTGCAGTCTGACTGACGACCCATGACCCGCACTGCTTTTTCTTTCCTATTTTTCTGTCTGGATTAGAAACAATACAAAAACATTCTTTTTTGGCTAAACTCGGCAGGTCTGGCAGCATCTCTGGAGTCAAATATCAGTTTTGATTCTGAATCAGCAGTTTTATCACTCTCTCTCTATCTGTTTTTTTTAATCAGATTGCAACCATCAACAATATTGAAAGAAATTCGTCAGCTCTAATTTTCCTCCCATTGCCCTTCTGTGATGAAAGTCTTTTCTAAAACGCTTGTTTTTGTTTTATTTCTGTCAGTTACCAATCATACCGAATTGAGAATTGGTCCTTTCAGTAACTACCTCAACACATGCTTGTGCCTGTTTCTCTTTGTCTCCGTGCATCAACTTTATCCTCTTTCACTCTCTCAGTTCCCCTCTCTGTCCACTTTTGTCATGTCACATTACTGCTCTTCGAAATGTCTGAAATTCAAATAGAGTTTGACAATGGCGCTGCTGATATATTTTTACCCTAGCTGGTATGTCTAAATCTGGGTTCACAATTTCTAGGTAATATGTTTGTTGTAAGGACTGAGGTGAGGCGAGAATGGTTAGATGCCTAAATGAAATTTCTAATCCATCACCAAACTAATTCCATCATAATTAGAGGTTATATAATTACATCTTTACTGGTGGTGTGAAATTAAGGATAGGTCACAGCAGAGAAAGAGGGATTTGAAACTAGCTTCGCCTGTCAACTGCACAGCGCAGGGAAAGGCACGGTAGCTCCTGTTGGACTACTTCTGCCCAACAATATACCCATTGTCTTAGCCATTCGATCACAATAACTCGGTATCTTTCTGTTTCATTGTTGCTCAGTGAGAATTCCCATTACCTACTGCTTTTGTATAAATGGACAATTAAGGAACTGAGCAGTCCCCACTGAAAGTTCACAGAAAGAGACCATCTCCGCTTGCATTGGTTTAAAGGGGACATTTTCACCTGTTAAACTAAGTGGATAAAGGGGATGCATAGATCTTCCCAGAGCCCACTAACTGTGTCACTGCACACAGAAGGAGCTTCACAAGAGGAAGAGGTTCATTGTGGTTAATTGACCAAGTGCGATGTGTGAGCCAGCCTAAACAGCTGACATTTAAATCTGACCCACCAGTACCTACATGAGCCTTCGAGCACAAGCTCCACGCTCACCACGTGCCTCAAGCATTCCAGTCATCACTGTCTTTCACTTCTTTTTTTCCAGTCCGTAAGTAGCTGCTCACAACACAACTCCACAGAAAAGTGGGGGTTAGGCATGGGCTGGCTCAGTAGCATAATTGATAATATGTATGACCAGAGGAGTGCAGGGTCAACTCCTCCTTATCTCGCTTGCAGTTCACAGCTTTGCTATCCTTCTAAGTTAAATTTCTTCATTGTCCTGAAGGCGAGATGAGGTTTGATTTCCGGGTGTGGAGGAACGAGGATGATTTCAATGTTTCATACGAGCAGCTTTTGGGTTTATTTTAGATCACCATCCGTTTCATGTCTCAGCTCTCTGCAGCAATTCAGTTTTTGGGAATGTATCTTGTGTTCTAGTAAAAGCTGCCCTTTGTCAGAAAAAATAACTTAAATCTTGGGACGTGGAGCTGACGTGAATACCTGGCGCATGTGGCTACCTGAAACCATTGTTATCTGCTTCCATGCCGGTATAGTGATAGGATTCAGTGCTCTCTCGGTCAGGGAAGGGAAGTTTAGATGACCCTGTTAATCGTTAATCTTTATTAGGCAGTTCTTGTTCTTTAACATAAATACTGCTTGGCTTTTAAAAGTAGAAATACGTCATAAAATGTAAGAATTATTTCAGTAAGTGTTCCAGTTCCACATCAGGAGATCAACTGCAATTGCCTGGTGTGCAATCGGATTAAAACAAAACCAGACAAGGAATCAGGAAAAGTAAAGGGCGATAGTGATTTATGAGAGGTAACTTCAGACCTAGTGCAGCCTCTGTCAATATGAGTGCTCAAGACCGGTTTTCACTGTTTACTATGGCACTCAGATCACTCTGAATATTTCAGCCAAAATGTCTTTCTCTTGTTGAGTTTTGTTCGGGGAGAAAGATAGGTTTAACTTGTTACAGGTTAGTTTACAGCTTCGTATTGAAACTTTAAGTCTTGGGAGATAAAGTAGTCCATTCAACACTTCGAGCCTGCTCTACCTTGCAATATGAACGTGGATGATCTGATAATACTCAACTCTACTATATTGACTTCTCCCTTAACACTTCAGTTCATAACTGATTTAAAAATCTGTCTATTACAACATTGTATATAATTAACGACCCAGCATCTACAAACCTCTGATTTCCCCAGATGCAACAACAGTGTGAGAGAATAAATTCCACCTCATTTCTATCATAACTATGCGACCTTACACTGAGAATCTGCCTTCTAGTCTAAGACTATCTCAGAAGAGGAAACAATATTTTGACATCACATATGTCAAGCCCCCGAAGAATCCTGTGTGTTTAGATGAGGTGCGGTGTTTATGTAGTACTGAGTCCTGTAATTAGGAGCAACAGCATAGACAGGAGCAGGCGAACATGCTTTTGGCCTTTTTCCTGTATTTGACCTGTTCCTTATATTTGTATTCAAGTTGTTAACAAGGTTGGTGCTGTTGCGTTCTGGCCAACTGACCTCTACATTGCCCAGGCCAATTGCCAGCTCTCAGATGCCTTCTCTTATTTCGTCGAGGACCATGACCCCAGAATGCAACATCAGGCCACCGTCACGAACCACATTTCATCTGATGACCTTCCCACCACTGCTTCAATATCAGAGTCTCCCAATCAAACACACCTCACTTCTACCTCATTACCAAAATCAACAAATAGGCTGCCTGGGCAGATGCATTGGTTCCATCTGCTCCAGTCTCACATAACGTATCTCTTCCTCCGTCGACTCGTCTTTTCTCTCCCTTTGTCCAGTTCCTTCCCAGTTACAAAAGCGGATCATGCAACGTTTTATGTTAGTTTCAAAACTTCGAGATATCTTGATCCAACGCTTTACTATTGAATTACAATCAATGTACACGTCAATTTCCCGTCATGGTCGTATCACAGCTCTCTGCTTTTTTTGCAGAAAAGGGTCTGAAACGGCCCCATCAAACATCACCATCTTCTGTCTGGCAGAGCTACACATTAATTCTGAACGTCTTCTATTTAAACTTACCTAATTTTCTTCAGGTAAAAATGTGGCCATGATTACCCGCAAGGGGCTCAGATATGCCTGTGTGTTTGTGGGATAAGTGGAAGATTCCTTGTTACAGTCTTATTCATCCGACACCCACAGCTCTTCCTCCAGTATGTCTATTTTGTCATCACTGCGGCTTTCCCCTGTCGTCCAGAATTGAGAAAGTTTATCAATTTAGCTTCCAATTTACACCCTACTCTCACATTCACCTGGTTGATATCGTACTCGTCCCTTCCCTTTCTCGAAATCTCTGTTTCCATTTCGTGGGGTAGGTTGTCCACCAGCACCCACAACAAACGAATTAGCATCCAAAATTTCCTTGACGGTACATCGTCACACCTTAATACCTGGAAAGATTCTATTCCATTCTCCCAGTGCCTCCGTCTTCTTTGCATCTGTTCTGATAATGGCAACTTCGAGAATAATGCGTACGAAATATCCACCTTCATCCACAACCAAGGTTTTCCTAGCACTGTACTTGACACTGCATGTAGTTATGTCCGAGAAATCTCCTGCAGTTCAGCTCTCAATCCCTCTATCTGCTCCCAGAAAAGCGAAAATGTTTTCCCTTGCCCTCACTAAAAATCCTACTTGCAGCCACATCCAGAGAAATATTATTTGCTATTTCTACCACATCCAGTGGGATGACACCACCAGAGACATATTCCACTCCCCTCTTTTGCCTGCTTTTTGCAAGAGCGGTTCTCTCTGCTACACCACGGTCCACTTCTCCTCCACTCCCATCGCTCACCACAGTACCATTGCACCTTCCCATGCAACTGCGAAAGGAGTAACACCTTTCCGTTTTCCTATTCGTTTCTCAATATCCAAGTGGCTAAACAGAATTTCCTGGTGAAGCAGCACTTTGCCTGTATTTCACTCAAAATACTCTACTGCAGTCGCTGCTCCCCACTTTACGGAGACCAAATGTAGATGGAGAGACTGCTTCACAGTATACCTAAGTTCTGTCTGCAAAAAGGCCCCGAGCTTGCCGATGTCTGCCACTTCAACACACCACCTTGATCATTGGCCAACACCTCTGTCTCAGGCTTGGTGTAGTGCTTCAGTGATGCTCGGTGCAAGCTCGGAGAACGGCCCCTGATTTTCTGTTTGAGAATCTTTTATCGACTCAAACAATTTTTGGGCTTCAGCTCTTTCCCAACGCTTTTCAACAGCTCCCAAATCATGCCATGTTACAATGAATAAAAGATTCATACATCACTAAAACAAAACGTTTCCTCTAACCAGTCCATGCCAAACATTATCCTAGTCTAAATTAGTTTCATGTGTCTGCTCCAGGCCCATATACATCCTTGTTCATTTATTCGTCTCAATACCTTCAAAACGTTGTAATTGTGCTCACATCTACCACTTCTACTGCAAAGTCCTAACAGTTACCATTAGTAGCTATTTATTCTCCTGGCTGAGGAGTTTCCACTCATTTTTTCTCTAAATGTGCTTGTCTCTCTTTCGGCTCCGTATCAACCTTGAGTTGGTTGCTATCTTCTGCTTAAAGCTAACTATTTCGTCGCTGCTGTCAGTTCTGAAGAAGGGTCATTGAAGCCAAAACATTAATTCTGATTTTTCTTCTCAGATACTGTCGGATCTGCTACGTTTTTTCCATTTTTTTTGTTTGTTTTTGTTGCAGAAGAATATGCAATTTGGTCCCATTCCCGTGTTACTCTTTCGTTTCTCATCTAAAACCATCAGCAATTCCGACACAGCTGTTCCGTTTTTGATGTTTTCACTGTTAGGATTTCGCAGTCATTTTAAAGGTACATACAAGCATAACAAATCGACCTGACGTGTCTGGTAATCAAAGCTAGTCAGTTGCATTGAAATTCGATAATCCAAACCAGTAGACCGCTATGGAAGGCACATGCCAGACTTTTTTCCTTCTTTAATGACACTGATTTTAACCTCTTTAACTAAATTACTTTCACTGGAGACATGTTTCTTCTATAGATTGATCTAGTTGTCGTGTTTTTACAGCACGGACAAGATCATTCAGCCCATCTTTTATGTGCCAGTCATCAACATCTACCTATTCTAATTTCAGTTTCCAGCATTTGGCCCATAGCGTTGTATAAATAGCGACATATAAATTGCTCATCTGAATAGTTCTTCCATTTTTTGGGGTTTACAGTGGAAGACAGAAAAGTTCCATCAAAAAATGATAGGAACTGTAGGTGCTCGTTGGAACATAAAATCCATATTTTCCCCGTTGAAGACAGTTCTAAAAGCCCAAAGACTTTCTCTGAGTTGTTTCTTACTTTCCCTAGTGTGTAGTTCAGTGTCTGCCTAACTTCCAGAATGTCCGTGAGAAGCACTCGGGACTTTTCATTTTAAATTCTACCAATTACAGAAATGCCATTGTCTTTGCAGGAGAGAAATAGAAAGAGTCAAAATAGAACAGAGTAGACTATATTGTCACGTGCACCCGAATAAGTACAGTGAAAACATTACAATGTCACTGCTGTGGTGGCATCTCAGGTAGAGGATACCTCGGTACAGAAACGTAGATGTCTATTACGGAATTGAACGAGTAAACAAAAATCTAGCACAAGAATACGAAGTTTTACAAGGTACCCAAAATACTCTAAGTCCCTAAAAAAGAAAAAAAAGTCTTTAAAACGTACTCAAATTGTGGTCCTTTAGTTTGAGTCTGTGCCAAACAGGTTTCAGAAATCGAGGCCTTGCTGCCTCATTGCCATGGCCTACAGTCAAAGCTCCACTACCAAAACTCATCTCCTCGGGCTGGACTGGATTAGGGCTCCCTCCCGCGCCATGTCCCCGCCCGCGATTTCGCAACCAGACTCGCCTCTCGGAATTGTCTCCAAGACCACTCCAGGCTCAGACTACCTCCCTTGTTGGACTCTGGCACTCAACTCGCCACCAGGACTTGTCTGTCAGTCTCGCTGGACTCGGATTGATTCCCGTCCCAGGCTCCGGTCCGTGCCTCGCTTACAGGGCATGTTTCTTGGGCCAGCCGAGGCTCGGACTTCTTTCTGCGCCAGGCTCTGCCCGCAACTCGCCTCCGGGATTCTCCTTCCACACTGTAACGATCTTTGACTGGTCTCCTGCGCTGCTCTGGCGTCAGGCTCACTTGTTCCTTTCTGCTTTCACTGTGGTTACATTTTAAGAAATTAAAAGTTGATGGGGGAGAGGGGATGAAAAAATTGCAGCAAGGAGAGGAAAAATGAAACAAAAATGAAAAGGAACTGGCGAAGCTAATGAGTTCTGGCTGGAGTGCTCTATCCTGCATTGAAACCTTTTGCACTAATGCTGCTTTCTCCTTGTTTCTGAAGATGTTTCACTGCACTCTAAACTTTGCCTCGGATTTCACTCCACAGGTGCGGCCAGACTTGTTGTATTGTTTCAGATTTACAGTATGTGCAGTTGTTTGTTTGAATTCTACCTGATGTGGTGTTATTCATCAAAAGTGTGATACACTCGTTGTTGTTTTTCTTTTCTTGTTTTGTTTTTTTTTCCCAGAACTCCCATCATCACAAAAAAAATGTCTGGAACAGTTGGCAGAGAGAGGTACAGGCAGTGAAAGACACCAAGCCTTGATAAAAAGAACCGAATGCCCTATAAACTCACTGAGAAAGAGAAAGAATAAGGGAAAGTCGTTTTCTGCAACTGTCATTTATTGGAGCGTAACTGTTATTGGTTCTGACAGAGCAGCTAATCTTGTTCCTGAAAAACTCGAGTCAATTTCTGAATAGGCAATATCTGACCTAAGCTGGATTAACATATAAAAAGCCTTTTGGCTTATTTTTCTATTAAACTCTCTTCCCAACATTCATTCTTATTAACTGTCTTTCTGTCTGCTGAGTCAGTCGTAAAATACTTAGTATATCTTCCTCAGTTTTCGATCGTTCAGAATTTGTGTCACAGGATTGGGTGGGCAGGATTCGGGATCTTAGGATTCATCTGAATTCATGATTCAGGAAGCTCACAGCATGATTATCGAGTGTTATTAAACACAACTGTTCTTTCTGTGGTTCTGTTCTGGTACACAAAGTATACCGGGAAAACTCCAAGATACTGCCTGAAGATGCTTGACAAGGGAGTTGAAGAAAAATGTTCAAATGTAGCAAACAGATTCTCTGCTGAGTTAAACAAACAAAAAAAGATAAACTGTTCCTGTCCATATCTTCAGAACCCTTATGTTTGACAGTGTATCGTATTTCTGTGACATGAAGAACAAGTTGATGCAGAACTATGTCGATCATTTTCAAACACTTCCCTCTCCTTACCCTGAGAGTTCCAGGAGGGTCCAGCAGAGGGTACACTCACCCTAATATTCAGAAACGATAACATCACCCCCACAGAGAACTTCTGCCCAAAAATCATAGAATCCCTGCAGCGTGGATGCAGGGCATTCAGTCCATCGAGTCCTCACAAACCCTCCAAAGAGTATCCTAATAAAACGCACCATTTCCCCGTGTTTTCCAGGCAAATCCAGATAGCCTGTTAATCCTTGATCACTATGGGGAATTTCGAACAGCCAGACACCTCATCCGCACACCTTTGAACTCATGGAAGTAACAGGAACACCCATAGAAAACCGTGGGAAGAGCCAACTTCACACAGACAGCCAATCTAGGCTGGAATCGTACCTGGTCTCCTAGCATTGTGAGGCGTCACTGAGTTACCAAACCACTCTACGAGCATAACAAACCACAACATCTGACAAGGAGAGTTGATGATGCCTGATGGACTAACATTATTTTATTCCAACTTGTATGTTCACTGAAACTAACATTTGTAAATTTATTCAAAAATAGATGGCATAGATTGCCTGTAGTGTTGAAGAAGGCCATTCGGTCCATCATTTCCACACCACCTCTCTGAAGAGTATACAACCAAGAGACAACCCCATCCTTGTCACCTTGCATTTTCCAATGGCTTGTCCGCCTAGCCTCCAAAACCCAGGACATCACGGGGCAATTTAGCATGACCAATTGACCGAACCCGTACATCTTTGGACTTTGGAGGAAACTTGCACACCTGGGAGAAACGAAATCAGACAAGGGATGAATATCTAAACTCCATACATATTGGATCACTTCTTTTTGGTTTTTTTTTTGTCATTGGATCAGTTTCTCTGCATGTGTGTTATACTGATCAACCTTTCCACATCTCCACTGTCAGGTTCCTGGAACGTTGCATTATGGTCTGTTTATCAGGTTTATTTGAAGTGAGAGTCTTGCTAATTCAGCCGCTGTGAATGCATGATGGGCGTACTTCTCAAAGGATTGTCTCTAATCTTTAAAACAAGACCGAAACGTAGAACACCCAAGTGTGAATTGCACTTCAGGATATTCGTTCAACATTGCTATGTGTTCTGTTCATAGGAATAATCCGGTACAATCATTCCAAGCTACCATCAAAAATACTCCGATACATTGCAAGTGAACAATCTCAACTGGCTATGGTCTCTTTAGTATGTCGACTCCATTTCGGGCTTCAGGTTCACAAATGCAGTCTATTCCAGAGCTGTGTGTCTCTGCAGAAAGTGATAAAAATCACTTTGTGTGTCACTGGCGGGAAGACAACCAATGCCAATTCCATAAACAAATTCGGTCTGATTAGTCACTTTGAAGAATTTAACTGAGCACATCCGTCGCTGTTGCATCTTTACTTCTTTGAAATACATATTTCAGATTAACGACCACGCTGTCAGAATTATTAAATATCAGGCTGTCTATATTTATCCTTTATTTATCCGATCCCCAGGATGTAAATTTAATGTCAATAACATCGACTTTTGAAGCTAAAGTGACACTCAATCAAGCGTAAGCAGTGTCAGAAGGCGCTGGCTGTGAAGGAACTGATATCTGGAATCTCTCAGCCAATGATCTCAGGGTTTGTTCTCTTTCTTATTCGATTCTTTGCAGATCTATGTGACGGAAAAAAATCGCCAGGAATCAGAGCAGCATCAATGCAGATCTCCATTTTCACGCTGATCTTGGTAACATTCATTGTCGGTAAGAAGTTTTACATGGATTGAAAGGGTTCAGTTTCTCTATCACTTAGCATGACCGAAACAAGTATTCTTTTCAATACGTATTAGACCTTGACTGCATTGAGATTGGGCTATTGTGAACCGATTAGCTCTACATCTTGCAAGAAAAATAAAGGGACGCAAAGCATAGAAAGAGCAATTAGAGTGATGATCCCAATAGTAAGATATAATAGATTTCGAAATGTACAATTCACCCTGTGAAGGTGCATAAGAGTCAGAATAATGATCCGAAAGAAAACTTAAGGGAATCCTGTTTTTGATTTCGAATAATGAACTCATTGGCTCAAGGAGTGTTTGAATCAGAACGTCATGAAGGGTACGTCGGATAAATAGATGATGACGAGATGGAAAGATGGATGCGCAGCTAAAATGAGAACAAGGGGTAAAGTGGATTCTGGTGTGGATTGCTAACACTAGTATTGGACAGTGTTTCTTAATTGTTTTATGTTCAAATGAAAACAAAACAAAAAAAAAATTGCCAGGAAAACTCCTCACGTCTGGTTGCATCATGAACAAAAATAGAATTAAAACATGTTTTGGTCCTATATGGCATCTTTAGAACTTATTTCGTTGGCAAAGAGAACTCTTTATTTTTTTTCTAATATTTTGTGTTCAGAGACCTGTCTAATTTCAGGTCGCAGCAAATGTGCGCTTTTATTTAACTGTCAGTTCGACCTTTCAGCTCAACATTTACTGAATTATTCCTGCTTTCTGTAACCTTATCTTCCAGATTGGAGTGATGGAGTTTCTGTTATTCAGCGGGAGCCCTCACTCAAGCAAATAGAGGGAGGAGATGTCTCATTAACCTGTACGTACACCGGTGATGTTGATTATTTGTTCTGGTACCGCCAGTACCCTGACAGAAAGCCCGAGCTCGCAGTTTGGCATTTGGAGAGCGGCGATGCTGAATTTAAGGCGGATTTTGCTCAGAAGCGATTTTCTGATACAGTTCAATGGTCAGATAAATTGTACCGATTGACCATCTGCAGCAGTCTGACACCGCTATTTATTACTGTGCAGTGAGGTTCACAGTGATGGGAACGAGCGACAGCCTCGTACAATAACTGCTGCAGGGTTCTGGTTCACATCTGCTGCCTGTTGAAGGATGTTTATAACTGGGTTTCAGGAACTGACACTTCTGTACATCCCTGTGCCAGAAACATTCGAGCATAATCCACACAAACATAATTTAAAATCGTTCACATGAATTAATGATTCTGGCGTTAATACTGAAACTGTAAAGTAGCTAACGAATGCTGCTTAGTTAGGGATCTCTGCGAATTCACAACTGCTATGAAGAAAGCAAATTCTTTGGATGGAAAGTGAGACATTCTCAGCGGCAGTTTCTGAAATACATCTCTGCAAAGGAACAAGTAGTTTTTAATTAAAATAACAATTTACAGTAGACGCTGAAATCTTCCCAATGAACGTTCTAATAATTGTAATACACTCATTACAGATCTGTCCGGCAGTGATCTGTAGCTGTTGCTTTGTGTAACCTCTTTACTGAGTGGAACACAATGTCAGATATTGTAGATTCGACAGGATTTGGATTGCAATGACTTTAATGTAGATGCTATAAATTCTCGAATCACATATTTGCATTTTTTTTCATGATGTATTCAACATAAGTGAGGGTCGGAAACCTTGGCCAATGCTGCACCTGTGGCTGTCGACGTGGTAAGCACATTGTTTTATTTGAAATCAGAGCATTCTGGTATAAATTTAGAAAGTAAATGTTACTCCCCAGTCGACCAGGGACAGTGTTTTTGTATGGGTTGCTTTCTGGATCCAGGTACTGTGTATCTCAGCCCACAGTAATACAACGCACTGTCAGACAACTCCAGTTCATCAATGGTGAAATTCCCTTCAGTTTTCGAAGCCTCCAGAGATGCAGAGTATCGAACTCCAATGCCATTTTCTCTGACAACCTTTCCGTATTTCGGGATGTAGATCACGATTTTTGGAGTTTTACCTGGGTCCTGACGATATAGTTACAAGGAAAATGAATCAGCTCTCGTCAAATAGCGGAAATGAATGGTTACTGAAGTTCTTTCATTCTGTATTGCTGTTACCGGTTGTTGTGAGACTGAATCTGCACAACTAACACCTGCAGAAAATTAGAAGACAATGAAATTGAAAGGATAAATATTCTCACTGTCACTCTATTAAGTGCATATATTTTAGTGCAGAGCAACACAGTCAAAGGGAAGTTTGCTCTACCCATATAAGCATACAAAAGAACATTTTGCGACTCAGAAACTTACCAGTTAAGAGAACTGCAACTGTTAGCAATGAGCAGACTATAACAGCTGTCATGTTTACAAAGCGAATCGAAGTTTTAAAAACAGGTGGCTAAAGCTGAATAGTCTCAGCTGACAGCTAATGGTGGCTTGAAAGTAAACTGTTTCATCTCAGTTTTGGGAAGATGCTGAGTCATATCCCGAATCATTGCTGTTTGTTTCCTTTCTGACAGTGACACCTCGTAACACCCAAGCAGTTCAAAACACCTCTTGTTCTGAAATCAATCACGTCAGAGAACTGGTAGCAGAAACACACAATGGGAGGTTCAGAAAGCCATTTAGCCCTTTAAACCTGCTCTGCCGTTAAATGGGACACTTCTTGATTTCTGATGCGTCCACCGTCCTGCATGATCTCGGAATCCTTTTTCTATTAAGATCACAACTCTGTCGACATTGTCTGAAATATATTGAAAATAACTGCTTTGTATGATATAGCAGAAGAACGAGATGGGCATTAACGCCAACGCGCGTTCTTTAAATCGTCAATCCATTTGTTTGGCCAGCGATAGATATTAGTGAACGTTGTGGTGGTTTGGATGCCAGAGTCTGCATGAAAGGAATTGTATCATAAACAATAGATACAACCACTATAGAGAAGGATTTTGTATAGAAAGCAACACAGAAAAAAAATTGTGGAAAAGCTGACCGTTCTATGGTTTGACAATATTAACAATTCACAATGGAGATCGCATCTCCAAACCACTGAGGGGATGTGTTAAGACTCCCTTTTAATTTTTCTCGGCGACTGACTGCGCCTCTGTTATAGTGTGGACATCAGTGTGCAGTAATATATGGTAGAGTCAAAGACAAGTGCGCCGTTGGTATTTAATGGAGCTGTTGACTTGTCTTAGTCTAAATTAACGGAAAACCGGCCACAAGAACCTTATAAACATATTTCCATTTCCCTTTCCGAAACTCCTTACTAAATATCTCAGAGTCACCCCGGGATGTAGAATTTACCAGGGAGTCCACTGTAGTTTGTTGTGTTGCAACGGTTCAGTTTTGGCGACTGTCCATCATGAACATTCAATTGAAGCAAATCTTGGGAAACTGAACCTTAGCCACACATTCCTGCAACAAACATTACAATGTGTATATAAGTAAAATGTGTTTGCAAAAAAGCAAGGAAACATATAATGGCGGTTTCAGCTCACACTCACTGGGCAGCGTGACTATGGTTATCAGGAAATCACACGGTGATCGTGTAGATTGACAGTAAACAAAGCATGGTTTAAAATGTTGAATCTTAAAGTCTTATACCGGTGACTGAGCTCAGACCAGAGCCAGTCTTTACTTGCTGAGAAACTCAGTGGCATTTTTCCCAGTCGCAATTGGCTGGTTTCTCCTTTCTGACGTTAACTGAGGACCAATCACAGTTAGGTAATTATTCAATACAGTTGGATCTCTGCAATGTACTTCCTTGTTATTTGTTATTCTTCCTCGCCATCTTGCTTTCCCTCACATATTCAGACGTTCAATCCCGTTCTCCCTTTAACAAGAAATCATAAATAGGAAGAATTTGCCATCCGTGAGAGATAACCCAAATAAGGATAATACTGAAAGAAGATAAGTTCCTCCACAAATCCCTCTTGAATGAGACTCCCTCATAATAATACCTTACCACGTTCGAGATTCCATAACAAGGATAGACGCCTGATCATTATCTGTCTTCTCAATCCGTCTCAGAATCTTATATGCTAACAGTCTGGTGTCAGGTTTTGGTATATCTTCTGAGGGAGAAGAACTTAAAGTGGGATCAAGAGAATCCAGAGGGGGAGGATCCCATCTTTGTGAGCACAAATATATGAACGGCACAGGTGGATAAAAGAAAGAGATTTTGCGCAATATATCAGAGTTGCCAGGCAGACAATTATGAAGCAGAATGTCAATGGTCATATCGAACCTTTGGTTTATTCCTGAACTGAATGGAATAGGCAAAAAAAAAAAAAACAAGTTGAAGTGATATGTGCTTTGCTGAGCGATTGGTATGGGAGAAGTCGAGCACTGGCACTGGCACTTGGGAATGTTAGATTTTCAACGATGAGACAACATGAATATGAATGGTGCAAGAACCTTTGCAAAGGTGAACGACATGATGAGGAAAGTAGAGAAGATTTGTAACTAAATGACCTGTGACAATTAATGAAAGCTTAGAATATGCGGCAAATCAAAGAATCGAAGAAAATACGTTTTAAAATGACAAGGTGACAAATGCGGCCTTCACATCAGGGTGTAGTGAGGACAAGTCGAAGAAAAAAAAGTCAAGTTATAAGACAAGAGGATAAACACAAATTATAAAGTGTTCAGTGCCCCGGATCCGAATTTCCATTATATTACAATGGAACAGGTAAACTAAACGCACAAATAAAAATGATTAAGTACAATCTCACAGCTGTTATATAAAAATAGCTGGAAAAAAATGGAATGATACCCATAGATGGACTGTTACAGCAGATTTCAGACGGACAGGTGTATAAGAAATGGTGGATGGTAGCAATGTCAGTTAATTATGCCATAAACACAGTGGGAGGAATGATCTAATTAAAAGACAGTAGGATATGGAACACGTTTGGGTAGAGACATTCAATTATGACAGAAAGAATTGCGGTTGTTGTGCAGCACCCGTCCCCCATCTCTCCAGAGGAACTGGGTGCAGCATAAAGTAAGAAATACTGCTCACATTTCAGAAATTGTAGATAATCATGAAATATTTTAATCCACACTTATGTTATGCCAGCCGGCCAAAGATCGTCTAGATAAGGAGATCATAGTTTTTTTTTCAGGATGATTTCTTAGAAAAGCTTTTTGTGGAGTCGACCAAACAGAGGCTTCAACAGACATAGCGATGTGCAACACTATCGAACTAAATAATGACCTCATAACGAAGACACCCATGGGAGCCAGTGACCATATAATGTTGAACATTTCATTCAGTTTGAGGGAGACCTCCCTTTTCCTTAAACTGTATATTTTCTGCTATTTCAAATGGTTTACTGCACAATCGCACTCCCTGCGAAACAATTCATGGACATCTTATAGTGGCGTTCGAGTCGCGATGTTTGTGGCATTCAATGCTTCTCGTGATATCAATGTCAGTGTCCAGAGTAGCACCTATTGTTAATTTGGTGACTTTTTGCAGTAGTATTAAACATAGAGGGAAAACCATTTCACAATTCCAAAATTCCTGATCTCCATTGTCTCCAAAGTGCCAAACTGCATCGATGCGAACTCTATCAGAACTAGTGTGATAATTGTATTCAAGGTTTATTTCATGGTGTCGTCAATTACCTCTTTAACAGTCATAGCAACAATTGGATTTTACACTATTTATTATACATCAACTAACCAAAACTAATAAAGACAGCAACAATCGGAAATAGCGTAACTTAGATCATTAAAATTATCTTTACCATTCTTACAGACTTTACATCATGCATTGGTTGAATTGAAGCGAAGAACTGCCCACTGGGTTGTGAGCTAATGATGAGGGGGGTTAAGAGATCGTTCCGCTTGTTACTTCTTAGGTCTATCAATCTTTAGAGCTGGAAACATTCAGTTGAAGCAAAATTACAGATCCCTCTTTCATTTTATAGCTGATCTAACCAATGACACGAATAGACAAGCAGCAGCAGTCTCTGTATTGAACAATTCAGAACAGATTTTACACAACATATGAGAACAGTGGGCAGGCCAACTGCAGTATCGGAAGAGAGAAGGTGTGTGATTGTGATGCGTAAATCTCGGGAAGTCTGTCCCCAGTTTGCACTTGTGCACTGTTAACTGCTGAAGACCAACTGATGCAGGAGTATGGATGAAGAGGAGGCAGAAAGTGACTGGAGTAATACAGAATCAGCGAGCACAGTAATAATTTAAATTATAATGCCTGCATCTATTTGAAACGTCGATTCCTATCGTTCTTCACTCCTATATGTTCTATAGTCCTTTCACTTTTCAACTGGTGACAGTTTCCTCCCATGATTTACAATGGAATCAGTTTTTTTTAATCTATTATAGACACTTTATTTCAGATAGTTTGAAGCTTATATTGTCATAAATAAAATTTATCTTTCACTGCGATACACTTGGTTCAAATATCGTTGATTTTGTTGAACCCCATCAGGTGCAATCGGCCAATCAAAAGCGTATGGCTTTCAACATACAAAACCATAACCCGATCATACTTTTTTTTCCAAAATGAGGATAACCTCATTTCTTTTCCGAGCTCACATTAAAGTTGTTCACTTCACGTTCAATGCTGGTCTGAATCTTTTGTAAACAAATTAAACAGATATGGTATTACACATCTTTGGAAAAAGTGAAATTTCTTGGCTTACAGGTCCGCACACGACCATCCCACCGTTATTGCTGCTATCGCTATTTTCTAAACAACATTCCCAGAGTTATTAATCTCACCTGAACTTGAATCCAGGCCTTCTGTCCTACTCGTGCTTTCCCCAATCAACGAACATGCATTGACCTTTTTTATATATATTCTTGGGATGTGGACATCGATAGCAAGACCTGTATTTATTGGCCATCTCTAATTGCCCAGAGGGTCGTTGAAAGTCAGGTATATTGCTGTGGGTCTGGAGTCATGTGTACACAAGACAAGGTAAGAACAGCAGTTTCCTTCCCTTAATGACATGAATGAACCAGGTGGATTTTTCTGAAAATCGACGATGAATTCATGGTAATTATTGGACTCCTAATACAAGATTTTACTGATTCGAATTGTGAGATTCAAATCCGTAACTTAGGTCTCTGGATAAACAGTTCAGCGATTAATGCTACGAGGCAACCTCATTTCGTCTTGTTCTGGATTGGGAACTGACCGTTAGCTGATAGTCAGTATTTCAAAATGTAACATAATGACAATCAGACATAAAGAACACGAGTAATAAACTCAGTCTACGCAGCGTCAAACTAAATTTCTGGGAAAACCTTTTTGTCATGTTTCCGCCTTGTTATGACCAACAATAAATTCTGAAAAAGTTCATTGATGGATTCAACTTTTATAAATATGGATTCAGCCGGGAAGAGTGCATCACCAGTGCCTAATGAGACGGGAGGACCAGAAACAAGAGGCATCTTGAGATGACTGAGGTCACGATAAGCCTGATATTCATAAATAGGTGAGTTCACAATGACCCTGTCTCTCTTTAGTGAGTGAGTTCACAATGAGTCTGTACAGCTGCAGTAAGTGAGGGTACAGCTGACCCGTCTCTTTGCAGTCTTTGAGGTCACAATGGGCCAGGCATCCGGAAGTCAGTGAGATGACAATGGGCCAGTGTCACTGCAGGATGTTCTGTGACAATGGGCATGGCCACTGCACTGTGATGGTGAGCTCTTAACCGTGAACAATTTCAGTCGAACTCATTTTAACTGAGTCCGGGTTCGCTCTCTTCTTCACAACCCGCTCTCAATCCATTTAAATTTGATGACAGAGATGCACTCCGAAATGTTTTTTGATCATTCTTGTCTTTACTTTAAGAGAGTCTGTCTTTTTTTATGTTCATTACGGAAAGTTTTACGTTAATTCTTCAAAGTTTGATACTGTGTTTTATATAATTACGAGGAAAATTTCCATATTCAGGGCATCTCGGAAGATTAGAGACTCCACATAATTGCTCTTGTACAGACATGCTTGGATGGGTACTGCAAACTTAGTGATACTTTACTCCTCTGTACCCTCAATTGGCCTATTTGTAACGCAGTCTCTGGAGTTCACAGTCGCGGCTGAAGTCAGATCTGTGAATTTGTATTAGAACAGGAACAACCTGGACACAAGTTATATCCAGTGACATCTGTTGAAACCGGTACAGCACCCAATACAGAATTTTTCCAAATTAATAATTTTAGAGGTTAAGAAACATTCAGGACCACGTACATACCACCTGCTGGTAACTATAATGCGTACTGTTAGCTCAGTAAATACTATCTGAGTCTGGAGAGTATTGTGGTCTATTATTGTGCTGTGAGACAAGCATAGATAAAAGCTAAAGCCCTGGAAACTGCGGCTCTGAATCACAACACCTCATAAACGTTTTACATGTATATTCACACTTGACTGACATTAAATTGTAATCTAGAAGAGGGACAGATTTCACTGGCTGGCAGGTGGCGACTTTAATTCTGTGCTCAGTTAGGCAATATTCTGAATAGTCCGATTCTTGTACAAGATATTCAGGACTCGACAGACAGCTTTCTGCTGATTTGACCAGACTCACAGTACGTCCCTAATCACTGGTACTGCTCTTTGGGCACGACAGTCATTGTCAGCACTTTTTAAACAACCATTTTAGAGACCTTGTCACGCACCCAAAAAGTAAACTGCTAGTTGAATGCAAGCTCCCCGAATCAGTGTCAGAGATGCTGCCTAGGTGCGACAAGAAACCTTAGAACTTCTATTAATGAATCAGAGAACATTTAACTGTTCTGGTGGAAAAGCTCAAAAGTTCGATTTCTCCACGTAGGTAGCAATCACTGACTCAGGACAATGGAAGCCCTCTGCGCTACTGGCAGCATCTGTGAAGAATATCTAGACTAAGACTGCAACAAAATGCATTCTTCCATATGGCAGTTGCACTCTGGGGATTAGCTGTAATTTAGCTGTAATTTCAAGACATATCCCTTGTTAAACATGTAATTAAGGCATTTTGCATCTCTTCCTGCACCAAAGTGGATTGCAAGCAGAAATATAAATAGCAATCTCAGATATTAGAATTCTTAGAGAAAATGCGTTCCAATAGCATCCAGTTCTCATTGTGACAGAATAATCTAAGTTACACTATGAAAAGACAATGTTGATGTTTTCTGTCTTAGATTAATGAGGACTGGCATAATAATTCGAAACAGTTAACTCTTCAACCAAATGAAGGAACCTTGCTGGGAAAAGGTTTAAGGCTTCGGTGTGACTTTCATTTGTGACTCATTCATTCGGTAATTGTGTGAATACGTTTGGAGGTTTAGCGAACGGGCAATATCTCACTGCATTGATTTTCCTGTTCTCCTTAACTGTGAGCTGAGGGAGAACGAATTATTGGTTGGTTAGTTTGAATCCAATCACTTCCTAACTTTGGTGCACTGTTGTAAGTCATGTATAGTAATTAGTATGCATGACTGTTTAATCATCTGAATTACACCAAAATCAAAGCAAAGTGACGGCGGGCCAGTCGGCCCATCGAGTCCACACCGACATTCCAAGCAGCATTTCATCCATACCACCTTCCCCCAACCTTATCCCTCTGCAAGTCGGATACCAAAACAAAAATTTGCATATAGTTGGCCTGTGAGTTAACGCAGGGATGAGCAGGGAGAATGTACAAACTCCACATAGGCCGTCGTAGCAGGGTAGAATCGAGCCCGGTCCCTGCTGCTATCAGGCTGCAATGTTAACTGCTGTGCTCCTCAACTGCACTTGAACCTTTCTCAATCAAAATAACACAGCCTTGTCTATGAGACAAAACCTTAAATGCAGCATTCGACCATGACCAAGTATACCTTGCAGTAAATCTATCTTGATTGCTACCACATAAATGACTGTTCTTTTAAACCAATATTGCAGTACTCCTGTCGGTGTTCACATTACTACTAGCTCTTTCTCAGTTCTTAGCATACCAGGGCAGATATTTTTGTAAGTGACACTAATTGTGCCACCGTTAGTGTCTTATTTTTTTAAGCCAAATATGATTGTTACTTTACCTGACGATACGTATACTTGTATTACATTAGACCATTTGATAGCCCTCCCAGCAGTTGTGGCTCATCTCGAAAATAGAAGCCTACTATAGTTTCAGCGTAGTAGAGAAACTTGGATGGCCACAATCTCAATGCCTTTCTCCATTAGCTAACAGTAATTTCATATCAATCAGCAATAAACGTCTTGAAAAGTTTAGCTAGGTCTGATGGAAATAACATTAGTATTCCTACAAATAACCCAGATACTTGAACTAATCTGTCATGCGAAGAAAAAACAAATAATTGAAGAGGTAATGTCGACGATTTTAGAGATAGGAAATCAACCATCAGCACCTCCATTGACGGAAACAGAAAGCAAGGTTTGTGGAGAGGAAGGAAGCTCACAATCCATAAACAGCAGTTCTCACATTGTTACTCAGCAATAATTTATTTTGCCAGTGGTACAGACTAAAGGCATGTAATTTCAAGTTGATCTGTTTGTTCACTCAACTGTAATTATTGCGCATGCTGCAACTTAATTGCCCCTCCAGACACTCTGACTTGGAATAAAAGAGGAACAATCTCAACGTTTCGTACAGTTAAGATCTGAAGTTTCAGTCATTTCTCATATTTTTGAAGGACGATGCATGAACCTGCTATTGGTCCGATATTTGCAATTTGCTATCCCATTCTCGCTGTTGTTGGTATCCCTGGTGAGTCATAAATCCCAAAGATGTTTCTGTTTTTGTAGAACAAAAGAACACTTCTCTCTTCCTTTTTTGTCAGTAATAGCCCGCAGCTGAAAGCTAGTCTCAGTGATAATGACATTGAAAATATCATCGTTTACTGTAAAACCACACCTGGTTCTCTTTTGATCTTTAGGGGAAGCGATTATGCTATCCTTCCCTGGTCTTGTCTATTTCAGACTCCAGACCCACTGCACTGTTACACATTTTGGCTAGCCTGTGAAACGTCCGAGAATGCTTTATACTTCAAAGGAAGTGAGAGAAGATCAAGAAATGCTGACCTTTCCAGCGGTGATCAAATTCTATGAAAGCGCTTTTTTTTTTGTTATTTTGCTGTCTTCTGGTGGAATATGGTGCATCACATGTTCTTGTATAATGAAGCATTCGAGGATATTATTTGAATTTTAAGTCTGTAAATTATTAGAAATATGGTCAAATGGATTGATGGACTATGAAGTGTAATGAACAATATCGCACGAACAATTTGTATTATTGCACATAATGCAACAATATGCCATTCAGTCTCTCCCTCTTATCCGATGTGGAAAAGTTAAACAAACCCAGTGTCTCTGTCTGGCAGCTACCTTTTACAATTTCCTCGATTTTTCATGCTGTAAGATTGTTTAAAACAGAAATTTAATAACAGCGTGGAGTTTGTTGTCATTAATTTAAAATACTTTTCAAACAGCACTTATTCAAATCACTTTGATATATTTTCAACAAATCACTAATATAAGCCTATTTGGATTCTTTAGGTTGGTTGTTCGGTTCGAAGCAGCGGTTTTTGATTCTCTCGAGGCCACAGTGATCCTGTTTTAAAATTGTTTCTGCCGTTCTTTTTACGTTGTTTGTCTTTTGGTACTGTTACGACGTTATCTTGTTCATACTTTTCTGTTGCATTACAGACCAAAGAAACGTTCTTCCCAGGATGTTTGTCAAAAGTAATCTCTGCGCCCAAGGTTAAATGCCAATAAATATCTAATGAACTTCCCCAATATCTAATCAATTTAAACTTCTAATTTTGTACGAATATGTGCCTACGTTAATATGCAAACATAACTATTTAAAAAGCTTCATCTCAGGTGGATCAAGCTTTCTCTTTCTACTTCATATGAAATTGGAAATTTCAAAGTAGATGGTTTACATCTAAACTATCCTATCAAAGTCTTAGTCTCTGTATTCTTGTCCCATTTTACTAAAAGGCCATGATTTGATCGATATGAAATTCTTTATCAGATGAAATTGCCTTAGATTTTTCTGTGTCAGATTTTAAAAATAAATGTTAATAGAGTTGAGGCTGTGCAGCACTCCAGGAGGAATGACTGATTACTCACAGAGCGGCCATTGCACTAATCAGCGTTTTCAATGATACTTATTCTGTGAAATTTTCAAATCAGCATTGGATGCGGATAAATAATCATTAAATTTGGAGGTCGCAAATAGACACAATGGGATAGTTTTATTAATATATTGGAGCAGGCAATAGTTAGTGGATTGAGACTGCTTTGTAAAATATCTCTCTGTTTTGATCCCACACAGCCAACTTGGTGGCGATCATAATCCTATGCCGAAGACAGTGTGGACTTTCGTCGTGTATCACCTACTATCTCGTGGCGATAGCAGTGTCAGATTTCCTTGTCATCATCTTTGCAGTCATCCTAAACAGGATCAGCCGCCTCTATTTTAGGTATAGTCTGCTTTCTACCACACCCGGGTGCAGATTCAGCACTGTGCTAGTTTATGTTACCCAGGATTGCTCAGTTTGGCTGACAGTGACCTTCACCATCGACCGCTTTGTGGCCATCTGCTGTCAAAGTCTCAAGATCAGATATTGTACTGAGAAAACTGCATCGCTGGTCATAGAAATAGTCTGTGCTTTAAGTTGCATTAAGAACATCCCTTTCTATTTCATCTATCAGCCACTATATGTGTTGGATGGTGTACCCTGGTTCTGTGACATCAAATCGACTTTTTATGCCTTACCTGTCTGGCAGGCCTACGATTGGCTGGACCACGTCTTAACCCCATTTCTACCATTTGTCCTCATTTTTCTGCTTAACGCCATGACCGTAAGACACATTCTAATGGCTAGCCGAGCCCGTAAGAGACTCCGGGGCATCGAGAATGGCAGAGACGCAGAGATGGCCAACCGCAAAAAGTCTATTGTTCTTCTCTTCACAATCTCTCTCAGCTTCCTATGCTTGTGGGCCACGCATGTTGGACGTTTCCTCTATGTCCAGGTTACGGGTAAGGGTTACTTCATCGGCCTGGATATCAAGGACTTGCAGTATATCTTTCAAGAGACGACGAACATGCTCCAGCTACTCAGTTCTTGCAACAACGTCTTCATATACACAGTATCCCAGACCAAGTTCAGAAAGGAACTTCAGAAAGTAATGATTTTTCCTTTCACTGGGGTCATTTCTTGCCTTAAACAGTGACAGAAGAGAATTATATATATTAGTATGACTCAATGATCGGTACTCTCTTCCTCATTCTCCCTGGAATAAGACGTCGTTGTCCCACCAAGCCAGACTTGAGACGTTTTAGGCCGATAAGCCAGCTTCAACGCTTCCCCGTTGGGAATGCTGAAGGAATACTGAGGTATCCACCGTGCTGATGAGATGCTAAACCATTGGATGTGTCCACTCTCTCAGGTGGAGTGTATAATATTTCACTGTTGATATGCCAAGAAGGACCAGAAATTTTATCCCTGTCGTATTTGACCAACATTTCGCCACCACATATTAGCTCTGAAACCAGTTTTCTGCTTGGCTCTGTCGATTTTCACTGCGGAATCTTGCTTTGTTCATCTTTGAGATTGCATTTCCAGCACTACAAATGAAAAGTTATTCAATTGTGCCGAATATAGTTTGCAATATGCTGAAATTGTGAAAGATGTTGCAACAATCATTTTTATATATTTCTTGTTTATGTATAAAGTTATTTATTTATTTCCCCTAAGTTACCGCCATAATAGTAATAAGACGAAATGGAACACATGGTGAGGGTGCCCAGAGCACATGAAAAAGAGAGTGCGGATGATGATAAATGGGAAATAGAGATGCAAACTATATTTTAATTATAGCTACAAAATTGACCAAATCTCCAGCTCTTCTGAGCAAAGGCACAATGGCGTAAAAAATTAAAGAAGTTTCTTTAAGAATTGAAGGCACCCCTTTAAGAATTATTTTAAAAAAGCGAATGCTGGAGAAACATAGCAAGTCAGGTAACATATGGGGCGAGAGAAGTAGATTTAAGGTTTTGGGTCCATAATGATTCTTCTGCAGAACGACATGCTCACTGTTTTGATTCTATTTCCAGACACATGAAAGACCTGGTTGGTTAGGGTTTCTAGGTTCTCATCAAATTGCTGAACAGAGGTCATGCTGTGAAGTCATTGAACACAATGGTTAGACTTGGCTGAAAAGTGCAGCAAGAGCCTTTACCTTCCTCGCCAGACCAGTTTCTGCCAACACATAAAAGTAATCACTTTTCAGTTCCCTTCCTTTCTCAAGAAGAGTCCTATTGGATATTGCAACGTTAGATCTACTTTTGACTCCACAGATGATGCGAAATCCAAGAGTTTCGCCAACATTCTCATTTTATTCACATTTTCGGTGAAATTGAATGTTCCTACTTGGCATCAAAAACTTAAAACGCTATGTGCCCTAACAAAATTTCACCACTGACACTGAAGACCTCTGCTCCAGATTCAGAAGTCACATGACACCAGGTTTTAGTCCAACGTGTTTATTTGAAATCACATGCTTTGGGAGCACTGCTACTTCGTCAGATGAAAGCTTGTGATTTCAAATATTCCTCCTGGATTATAACCTGGAGTCTTGTGACTTCTGAATTTGTACATACCAGTTTAACACCGGCACCTCCAAATGTGACCCAGAAATTGTGCTTTCAACCAATCAATGTCAGTACAACTGTGAAAATGTCAACGGCACAGCAATGTGGCAAAATGCACAGATCGGTCTGTATACAACATTCAGGCCATTTCAACTTCACGGTTACTGTCCCATCCACTTACTCTTGGTTATTCATAACTAATGGAAGAGTTTGCTGACATTGAAATCAGCGTCACTTCCTCAGCATTAACCTGAATAAGAATGCTCATTATACGTTCCTTCCACTTGGGCCACTCAATAAAGTCACCAACACTGATCCCCCGTTATCAACACCATGGGGATTTTCATTGGCTAGAAACGGAATTCGCAGAATAAATACAGTGGCTAAAAGAGCAGGCCAGAGGCTAGGACTACTGCAGCAAGTAGCTCGCTTCCTTAGTCCGCAATTATAAACATGAGATCTTAATAACTATTTCCGCAGCTGTGATCAAACTCATTTCAGTGTGTTGCTCCTCACATACCCTACCAAGTTTCCAGGTAAAGATTGGGTTCACCATCTTCCAGTGTTTGTACCAAGCAGCTCATTGGACATGGGAACTGAATGGTCAGAGACAGCCGGAGGCAAGGCAGAGGAGAAGCAGTCACAGTCTCCTTCTGTATTCTGCAGATGTTAATCCTTGAAACAGTTCGTATTGTCGCCATTGGTTTCAATATGAAGAAAGCAGAACTGTGATAATCTGATGTTTTTCAACCAATGTACTGCAGGTAGGTAAGCAGCAGGCTGATGGTAACAGGAGCCTGCTTTGAGGCACTCAGCTGCAATGAAGGAACGGCAACAATTATTGTGCCATTCAATTCCTCTGATTCTAGACTTCCGGAAAGAAATGATCAATTGCTTCTAGCAGAATTCGTTCATGGTCTTGACTCGAAATGACGATGATTCGAAGCATGAAAACGCATTTCACTGGAGTCAGTCGTAAAATAGCAGAGTGAATGTAAATAAAATGATGGAAAGTTCTTGCAAGAATGAAGCAATACTGAAGTCAGCACCTGAAGAGAAACGTGTTTCCTTTTTATAGGGAAATTTATTTCTTCACTGTTTTTCAAAGTCAGGAAAATTGAAGTGAGGCAGAGATGGCATGTACAAAAACAGAAGTTGTTGGGAAAGCTCAGAAGGTCTGACAGCATCTGGGAATAACAATTCAGAGTTAACGTTTCGGATCTGGTGACGTTTCCTCATAACTGAGGAAGAGTTTCTGGAAGTAAAACGGTAACTCTGATTCTTTTCTTCACAGATACTTTCAGACCTGCTGAGATTTTCCAACAACTTCTGTTTTTGTTCCTGATTTACAGCATCTACAGTTCTTTGGGTTTTCATTTCGTGATGGTGTTTACTTTTGGCTGCAGTTCTTGTGACTATTGCCATTGCCAGTCATATCTCTTTTATTACCACAACTGTCCGGGATCTGAGGTAAATACCAGATCATAAACGAGACCAGTGATGTAATGGCTAATGGGTCTGACTACAAGCCCCGCGAAGGTGGCTTTGATTCCAATCTCGATCAGATGCATTTTGCTAATGTTGAGTTGTCACTTCGCAAATTGACTGAAGCACAGCTGGTTATGGAATCAGAGAAGTCCAGGTTGAAAAAGCCTTTCAGCCCGTTTGGACACTTTGGTCAAAAGCAACCACCTGATTATTCGAATCCCATTTTCCCGCACTTACTGCTTGGTTTAGAACACCCTTGTACTGTAAATGCATATCTAAGTAACTAAGTATTTTGAAGGTTACTGCTTCTGCAACACAGACAGACAGTTATTTCCGGATTCTCAATAACATATCTGTGACATATTGTCTCTCACATTTCCTCTAAACTCTAAACATTACCTGCACAATGGGTAATGGTTCCTGTTCATCCATATTCAAACCTCAGATTAAGTCATAATCAGCCTCGAACCCGAGCAGATAAACCCAAATTTCAGTTCCTGGAAGGGATAGACATAGTTTCTTAAATTCATAAACCGAACAGGTTAGTTATACAGCTTCATATTAAGAGCATAAGACGTAGCAGCAGAGGCAGGAGATCCATCTCATCGAGCCTACACTGCCATTTAACGAGATCATGGCTTATCCATTGTTCCTCAACTCCACGTTTCTGAGTTTTCCCCATAATTCCTGGTTCCCATATTGATTAAAACTCTGTTTATTTTATCCTTAGACAGTATAAACGAGCCAGCCTCGCCAAAAGTCTGTAATAAAGAATTCCACAGGTCCCCAAAGAGAAGAAAAACCTTCTCATCCCTGTTCTAAATGTGCCAGCCTTTGTTCTGAAATCATGCCCTTTCGTCCTAGACTCCCTATAATCTTGGATTCAATTTGTCTTCATCAAATGTTTGTCACATTCTTTTATTTTTATTCAAAGGTTTCTCATGCCCATTCCTCTAGCTGCTTTATTTGCTGTCCTCTTCTTCTCTCTATCTTCCTTTTTTTTGGGTTGCTGATTTGACTTCCGATTGCTACGCTTCTGTTTTGAAGTCGTTTCATTTCATGCCAATTGCAAACCATTGTTTCCTCTGTTTTTATTTTCTCATTCACTCCACCCAACAGTTATCGTAAAGGGGCCATTTTCAATCCTGTGTGAAATTTTACAGGGAGAGATTTGACCAATTGTGGCTCTAAAGAGATGGTTGACAATTTCTGCCACGTCTCCCAGAGGTCATTGTTGGCAACTTCCCCAGTGGAAAAATGTAAATAGACACGAATATCACTATTGACAACTTAATTACAATTGCATAATTGACAATAAATCAGTGCTACAAATTTTAAGTTAACGGTTATAGCACCTAAATGACTTGTTTAATTAACAAATTTCCTGAACTATTGAATTCAAAAGTGAACATTCCACGGACCTAAATGAACAGTGAAAACACCACCCCACTGTTTTCAGTTGCCAAGCAATTTGAGAACAAAAAAAAATCACTCTTCTCAGTACTTTATAGTTTTGCTGTAATTCAACATTTTTAACATATTCACCTCGTAGCAGATTATTTCCTTAATTAAATTTTCTGCCGTACTTCTTTTTTTTAAAATTTATTTCTGGGTGACATTCGCAATTCATTTTACACCCAGGCTGCTATTGTCTATTTATGTTGCAAACTTAGATTTTTTTTTATTCATTCATTCTGCTTTGCAACGATATCAACAATACGTCATTGCTGTGGAATAAAATTCCAGAACATCGTTCTGATTGGCAAGGCACCATGATCAGATGAATTATCATCAATAATTTCCAAAGGTAAATGAAGTTTGTTCTGGTCTGCGAGCTTGGATTTAACACTTATGATAAGATTATTGTTTACACAGAAAGAGCTGACATTTTGAAACAATCCTGGTCAATGTGGTTACTTCAATGAGGCCTAGAGTGAAATTATGAACATCTCGAGGCAACTTGTGAATTTTTTTGTTTGTTTTTATACAAAAAGGCGGGAAATGCTCTTTTGGATTCTTATTTCCCCTGCATTGGTCTCCCAAACAATAATAGCTGTGCAAATCCAGGAGGAATGTCCCCAGAACGCTTCAGAAGGGAAGAAACAAACGAATGCTGTGGTTGGGAATACTGCAGACACAAAGGTCAATGAATTCTGTGCCAACTGTCAGTTGCGATTGCAGCAAAAGGAGCAGAAAGAATAGGATTGAATCTTGAAGTCTGTGACTGCCAAGCCTCTGCTTACTATTCAAGTGACTCGGAAAAGTCGGAATGGAACAGATTTGAAGGGTATGTGTTGAAGGTGAGAGGGAAAATAGTTAATCGAGGCCTGACGGGCAGCTTTTTCATGCACATGGAGTTATTTCTATGGAAACAGCTGCCGTAGGAAATGGTGAAAGTGGACACAGTTCCGAAATTAAAAGGCATGTGGATCGATACATGGGTAGTTTTAGCAGGATATTGTTCGAATGCTGGCAAACTGCACTAGATCATTTTAGGATATCTGGTCGGTATAGACGAGCTGGACTGAAGAGTATGTTTCTGTGCTGGCCAACTCTATGAATCTACGAGTGGATCATCGAATCTCCTACATGGAGGACCTTTGACCTTTTCCACTTACACAGTCTCGAAAGAGATATCCAATTCTTCTTTCTCAATCTGCAACCTCAAATCGGGCAATTCGATGTCAGGAATTCTCTCTGACATGTTTCTGACATTACTGCTTGGTGTGTTGGCGAACAGGCACTGGACTGTGTTCATTTATATGTAATTTAATTTATATCAGCACAGTCTAGGCAAGTGTTGCAACGTTGCCAATGGAATCTGGTGTAGGTCGCCGTCAGATGTGCATACACTACATGGAGTTTTATGATTGGCTTTTTTACCATTAGACACATATTTAGATAATTTCCATTTAACCACTCACTCTTTAATTCCTCGGCCATCAAAGATGGACTATGCACAGAGAGTGGAACTCAGTCTGTAGTGATAACAACTGTCAGAAGAGGGGTCGATGATTTCTATTGTGAATATACTGTTCTGAATGTTGGCATCAAGCAATGGGACCGATGGAAAACGGATTGGCCTCCAAGCTGGAAGATTACCAAGGTAGATCTGGAGAAATCAAAAATCTCAGGACGATATTTTCATCTACAGACACATCTAGAAAGCTTGGTTACTGTAATGTAAGAAGCCAGGATATGCAGAGCGGGACAATCTATTCAGTGCAGTGAGGCCCGTCATCGGTTTGAAGTCAAGAGCCAATACCAAAACCTCCACAAGTATTCGCATTTGTTTAAATTTGTGTTTTAATCAGCATGGTTGATATCATCTCAGCTGAGTGCAGAACAAAGTTTGGCAGAATCGTTTGTGCTTACTGTTTTTCACAACACGGTGCCCCTCCTGGTCAGAAATTGGTGAAATTTCTTTCACTCAAATGTAATTTCTGGAGTGCTGCTCTTTACTTCTAAACTGAACTGAGGCATGACCCAATCCCGATGGCTGGTAACATTATCTCTGTGATATTTAGTTACTCAGGACGTTGTATCTATCATTGCAGGGTTTCTCATGCGACTGCAATGGCACGGATCAATGGTGCAGCTTCTATCTCTGTAACAAGCATAGATTCCGAAGATTTAGATACTTCCTCACTATCAGTTGCACTTTAAAATCCTGTAGATATACAAGAATGAAAAATAAAAGAGTGTAATATCCAACGGTAAAATATGATTGAAGGTATTAAACAGAACATAACATATTATGTATAGTATATAATATACAATATGTATTATAACATATGATACACATTTATGTATTTTTAAATTCTTGTCAAAAATAGTAACGAGATTCACACAGAGGGAAGAGGAAGAAAATGAGGCAAAAATTACTGAAGTGATCGCAGATTTTTGTGAGATGCAATCGTTTTCTCTGAAGTAACTGCCAGGAAATTCAAGCCACTAAAACCACTGGAAAAGGGGTTTTTGCATGTCTACCTCAGCCATGCGCCAGGTACAATGAAGCCGCCAGGCCAATGCCTAAGGGGTTTGTGATCACAAATATACACGAAGAGATCCCAATAATTTACGTGACTGCAGAAAGTTTATCAAACGACTGACTGCATGGTAATGCACCACAAATTATTGTGTGAACTAATCTTATTGTAATTTAAAATGAAAGAAAATAAATCCCATATTGTCCTCAGCTCTTCCTGTAGAATGTTGTGCTTTATTTTGATATTTTACTGGAAACACTATGATCTTCATTCTGTTGTCTGAATTTCTGTTTCTGTTTGTGAGTGTGATGTCGCTCTCTGGTGGATCCTACCTAGAATTCTCAGGATGGACTTTGCACAGGCTCCGCTGTTTCTCTGCAACACTGAGTGCTCCATAGCACAGAAGTTTGCAACGCTTTTGGGGGGAATATATCAAAAGTTTCCTTTCAAATGAACTAATTTGTGTTCTCTGCTCAAAACAGCAGAAAATCTGTCTGTAATTCTTTCCGTCATTATTGTCGTGATGTACATCTTGAATTCATATCTTGGATATTCCACAAGAAAGGGGACGTACCGGATTTCAGTTTGGCAGCGGGTTGCTGAGTAACTCCAGTATGGCATTGAGATCTGTCCTTCAGAACCACTAATTCTGAACGATCCTGGGACACCTCACCTTTGCCATTACCCCTGTAACAAAATGCAGAATTGATCGAATAATTTCCATGAACATAATTCATAGCAAAAATGCTGGTAATTAAAGCATTGACTTATCAAGCAGCATGACCGATATGATTAGTGAAAAAAAATTGAAACACGAAGTCTGTTTTAAACCTTCAGAGAAATAATAGAATTGATTCAATGTTTTGATACTTCCAAGCTGATGTAAAAGAGCAAACTCAGATCAGCAACTGGCATCACTTAACGGGAATAGGAGGGGCATTCTCCAAGATGGAGCATTCGTTTCCCCCTCAAATCTGACAAATGTTAGGCATCAAAATTATCTGACTTTCTACTTCATCTGTCTACTTTTCTGTCGCTTCTTGGCAGTCTTTCTCTGTGTCTCACCTTCTCTCTTAATCTCCACCATTGTCTGGTGCTAGGTTCTTAGGGATGTCTGAATCTCAACCCCAGCCCCTCCACCGACATCTTGGAACGTCTCTTCTTCAAAAATATCCCAGGATAATACATCTGTAGAGAATGCAAATTACCCCAGTTTTGCATTTGTCTAGTTCCCCAAATGTAACGATACGTGAATGGAAAAGTTATGACAGAGAAATTATATGATTTGAGTTAATAACAATAATACCCTGCTTCTTTTACAAAAAAAATGCAATGGGAAAGTTGTTTTTTGATAACAATAAACTTCCAACAAAACCGTTTTACTAATCAAAGTGAGGTAATTAGCACCGACGAATCGGCTGAGCCTGTCGTGTACTGGACACTAAGATTATCAAGAAATAACTGCAGAATAAGACCGTTCCATCTGTCGAATCTGCTCCACCATTAGGTGAGATCATGGCTGATCTGAAAATCTTCAATTTCACTCTCTCTCCACCCCCACTTCCCCATGATTTCACGTTCGTTTAACAGTGCAAACTCTGTCTATGTTTGCCTTCTCCCATGAAGCGGTGTAAAATGTTAGGTAATTTTTTTAATGCAGCAGTTGGCCAGTCACATTTACTTATCATCCATATCAACAACTTGGATGAGGAAATCCCCTATAATAATTCCAAGTCTGCCTTCATTGCAAGTCGACATGGTAAAGGAACAATGAATTCACTGCAGTTGGCTTGGGCATTGAAGAGGCCACGCCTGGAGTGCTGTGTGCAATTTATTGTCGCATTCCCGAAGGAAACATGTACATTCCATGGACACAGTGCTGCAAAGAATCAACAGATTGATTCCAGACATGACAGCTTTCTGAATGGGGCAATGATAATACAGGGATGTTTCCACTGGCTAGCACTTCTAAATTAAGTGGCCATGGTCTCAGTCTAAACAGTAGGCCATTTCAGACTGAAATGAGGAAAATAGTGTTCACTCACAGAGTGCAGAAGCTGAGGAATTCTCTGCTAAAGAAGTCTGAAGGTGCGAAGTTACTGAATAAGTGTTTTTTAAAGGACACAACCTTCATTTGTTCTGACAGATTCGCCCTGTCTTTGCTGATTGCAATGCCAGAAATTCATCGACACATGAAGAGGTTGCATATGAACAATAAGCCAGCATTTCCTAACCAGGTGACGAAGCCAGGACATGGCAGTGAAAGTGTTGAATCCTAGCCATTGTCGCACCAGGGCAAACAAGACAGATGTGAGTATATTTTAGAAATGATACTGTTTTTTGACTTTAATTAATTCACGTTCACCAACCACGAGTTTCTCCAATAAAATGGTGGAGTTATCGAGTTTCTACTGCTCAACTCTTCTGAACAACTCCTACAAATGAATAAATAATAATAATAATAATAATCTATTGTCGATACCCTCATTTTCAACAGTGTCATGTACCTGTGTTCCATGCAAACCACAGTGATGCATTGATATAGTGAATCCCATACAAAACTCCATCCTGAGATTTCAACTCAGTGCTCACCAAAGGGCGCTATCACAACAATCAGCTGAAGCAATTTAGTCCCAACTGTGAGAGAATCACAAATTCATTTGAAAGATCATGGAACGCACCACATTGAACAGGAACTGACGAGGTTCTCTTTACTGTTAGCTTATCTTGACAAATTGTATTCATACTACCACTTATCTTCGTAAATTATTCTGTGATAAATTTTGGCTTTAAATTCTTATCCCTATTTGAACATTTTGAAAAACCCGACTCCGCTCTTCACCTGTAAGTGTAACCATTTCCTTCACACAGATTTAAGATCACTTCAGAGTATACACTTTCGTCTTAGTATCAACATTGATCACAACAAAGACCAAAGCAGAAAGAAGATACTGTCAGAACCTACCTTTATACTTTCTGTAAGTCCTACCATACATTGACAGAATCAATGCAGGAACGACAGGAAATAAATCTGCCTTCGCAATCACAGTTCCCCAAAGGTCCGTATACATTTATTAAAGACAGAAAACACCTCCCCTTGTATTTTTCCAGATAATATAAAGCAGGAAACCTCTACCTGATTAATTTCTTTCCACAAGGTAACGCGAAAGACTTCCAGACAAATACAGCTCCGGTCAAAATGCAGAGAAACTGGGTTTAGTCAAGGCTGATTATGTGTGAATTTCACACTAAAGTAACTTGTGGTTATATCATAGAGCCAGAGCATCATATAGCATGGAAACGGGCCCTTTAGCCCAATTCGTCCAACCGACTGATTTTCCTAAACTACACTTATCCCATATGCCTGTGTTTGGCCCATATCCCTCTAAACCTTTCCTGCTCATGTACCTTCCTAAATATCACTTTTGGGTGATAAGTATAAACATATTTTTCCTGCAGCGCTCTCTTCTACTGACCACTATCTTTTTGCCTCCTCAATCACCAGGAAGAGTGAAGTTTTACGCAGGTTCATCCTCAATATTGCAAAGTGTCTCATAGCACTCTTATTCAAAGTAGCACCCCTATATACTTCAGCAACTCTTTCATCTCTGAATATGGAGAAGAGGCATTCGAGAATGTAATAAAAGCAGCATACAAAGTCATTAGGGTCCACAGTAGCATTGTCTTGAAGGAAAAATAATTTGTCCAGCAGTTCCGTGATAAACTGATATTGAAAAATGCCTCAGGTTTAGAATAAGTAACTGAAAAACACAACCAAGTATGAACAAATGCAACTTACAAGAAAAATAATAAATAAAATGCCTCGGGACACAGGTGAAGTGCACATTATCTATCTATCTATCTGTCTATCTATCTATCTATCTATCTATCTATCTATCCATCTATCTATCTATCTTTCTATCTATTTATCTAACTAACTAACTATATACCTGTCCATCCTTAAAAAGGCACCGCTCTTTTTCTGTCCATCATTTACTTTTAATATTGCACGCACAGAAAGCCTCATTTAATGTGATTCTCTATAATTTATCATGGTCGTAAAATTTTGTAATTTAATCCACCCCAAAGATTGTGCTTTAAAAAATAAGGTTTCTGAAGTTACTGGTATCTGTAAAATGCTTGTTTTGGCGAAAGTTTACAGGAAGTGAAGACACAACACAATTCAAGATATTGTATGGCCAAGTCTACTGTTTGTCTCAGTGTGCCTGGACCACACAATAATACCTGTGTCCTCGACCACATTGTGATATATAGAAATAGATTTCGTATTCTTTGCTCACTCAAATGAAAGTGCATCGCATCCAACTGTTATATTGCTCTGTTATATGTAGCCGACAAATGTCGGAGCCCCTGCCAGCGTTTGTCTATTGCAGGCTACATTATCACCAGAACCAATGGGAAGCCGAAAGTCATGTTCAATTGGTTCCCCTTCCAGAGACAGCACCTGGTTAGCCTGTGAGCTCTCATCCTCGCACAGAACGGCTGTAACAAAAGAATCATGACACAAACACAACGAGGTATGGGGAAAGCAAGTTGCCTAAATACAGATGTAAACTTACGCAAAACGAATAACATCAGAGTTCCAACTGGAAACCGGTCATTGCAGGTCTTTCTGATCATAATGATGAAGACTGGGAGGAGACAGATCAAACAGGCTTAACTATCGAGATAAAGACTGTCAATGATGCTGATGGGAGAGAACTTTAAATTCTTCCTGGCACAGAGAGAGAGCGAGAGAGAAAGAGAGCGAGAGAGAGAGACAGATAGACAGGCAGAGAGGCAGACAGAGAGTCTGTTCGGCGGCATTCTCAACAAATAAGTTATTTTAGGATGTTGACACTAGACCTCATACAAGTCATATTCAGAGATTACCTGTCTCCAGCCATAGGCTTGTTGAAAACACAACAGACAGTGATAACTCTTTCTCTCACAATTTCTGTCATTCCTGATCGCTCTCTGTCACTCTATCACTGTCTCCATCTCGCTCTCTCTCTATCTCTGCCTGTCTCTCTATTTCCGTCCCTCTACCCCTCTCTCCCTTTCTTCTCTCTCCCTTTCTCTATCCCTCTGTCTCTCAACGTGTAGCGGATGATTGAGTGCTTGCTGAAGATATGATTTCGGTAATAATTTCAATTGCAATACTATTTGTGATTTTGGATTCATTGAATCTGATTTATGGCTGCATTGAATGTAGACAAACAGAAACAACATTTATCGTTTCATTTTCAGCTCAGTATCAAAGTGAAAATTCCACATTTACATTCAAACCACATGCTGGCCATTTTGGGGTTTGTAATTGCATTTATCCACCCGGTAAACTATCTGTTCATTCTCATGATTCTGGTTTATTCATTGAAGGGATGTGAGCACCAATGGATATTACGACATTTCTTGTCCATCCCTTAAAGCAAGCCAGTCAGTTAAGAAGCAACTTTATTGCTGTGGGTAGGGGTCACGTGTCGTCCAGAACAGATGAGGTGAGTAATTTCCTTCCCTAAGAACAGTAGATTATTGCATTATTTACATGGTACCCATTGTCATGCATTTTACAGCAGAGAGCATGTCTATTTCAAGTAGTATGGTCTCATCAGGGAGAGGTCGAGATCAATGCAAAGAGACATAGGAAAAGTCAGACTGAGAAGTGAAAGAAGAAATGTAAATGTTCAGAGGAAGTTAACGTCTCCAGATCTCACGTCTTGATGCGCAACGGTCATCTGCTCTAACAGAGCATTCAGTCCTGTATTTGGAAAACTCCTTTAAAGCCTACCAGTAAATGAATCCCGATCCATTTTCTACTTTAATATCAGACGGGGAGGGTCAAAACAGTTGCAATATTTTCATATTTTCTTTCAAAACCTAAACCGGACACCATGTGCTTTGTATATTCCTGACCAAAAATAATGATATATCTGAAAAGTGAGTTTTAATTGTTAATTACGAGTGTGTTTTCAAAGGGGTGATTTTATTCCGTCAACAATGAAACATTTTATGTTTGTGACACATGCACTAGTGGCAATGCTTACGTATGACAAACTCCATCTGAATTCACGTCCGGAAGGGAGAGCACATGAAACATGACTACTGTCAGTTGACAACATACGCTGGTGGAACCCTAATCAGGTACGTCGACGATCCCCGGGAAACTGTTAAGGCATTTACTGAAGATATATGAGGGATGTTTACAAATCTCTAGAAATACAAGAAAGTTTCTCTGTCAACTTGTACAAAGGAAATAAACCTAAAGAGCCAAGACGTGCGTGCCCTGAAGCCCTCACACTGATGCAGAGATAGAGCAGACCAATAAAAACATTTAGCTTGTGAATTCCAGGAGTGTCCAATAGATGGGTGTCTCGGACTGGTGAACTGAAACACCAACTCCGCGTTCACAGTGCTAGTCAGTTGTGTCAAATGTGCAAATAATGGAATGAATGTTAGTCTAGTTTGGTCTCTTGGGAATAATCATGCAGAGATAAATAAGTTAAAAATGATGCGATTTTATTAAGCAGAAAAAAGATGGAGATGAGTAGAGACAAGTTGAATTTTTATTGAAAATTCTGTATTTTTCAATATGAACTTGTTTGTATCACACTTTTACAAACGTCATGAATGACTTATATTTTTAGGGAAAGAAACATCATCGAGCAACGACATCCACATATTAAAGGATTACCATCTGATAATAGAATTTGTACAGTAAAGCTAACGGAAGATATAGAAGATGGAATGGGAATGTCACCATGGAAATATGAGACACATTCTGGGATGTTATTTCTGAAGACATTTCCCGTACTAACCATGGTGGTCAAAGAAAGTGGGAGGTAAAGGAGGACCAAACCATTTCGATTTTTCCTGCCCATATAATTTTGTAATCCGTCTGACAGTTAAAAGGCTCTTAATACTCAGTTGATGGGGCAACGCCAGTCCTAATTGTAGGGAACGAAGTCGAGTGGTTGAAGCGCCAGTTGGCGAGAATTTTGGGAATATTGCCCATGATTCTGCAAATTCTTAAGTCATGATGGAAACGGACAAGAAAAGTGCAGAAGTTATCCATCTAATTTGGAGAAAAGTAAAATTCAATATCATTAGACACTTTCTGGCAAACGTCTGGTAACAGTGACTTGTAGGTAAGTCGACATTTGGAAAGTCGGAATCCGTTTATAAGTAGTTTAATGAGAATGACAATCAGGCCCAGTGCGTTCCGCTAAGAATGAAGGGTAAGGGCCAGAAGTTTAGAGAACCCTGGATGTCAAGGGATGTAATTGTCTAGTAAAGAAAAGGAAGGAAGCACAGGGAAATTTACTTCCCAAAAAAAAATACAGGAAGTGCCTTTTGAAGTGTAGAGTGTGATGGGCACCTTAAAAAAGATGTTTGAAGGGCAAATCTTGTCCATGAAACGTCTTTGGCAGATGGGATCAATATATCCCAAGTCATTTTACAATTATATTGAGAGTAAGAGGAATTCTTGGGAATGGATAACGCCTATTAGAGCTCAATGTGGAAATGTGTGCATGAAGCCAGTGAACTTGGGTGAGGTACAAAAGAACAAAGAAAAAATAAAATTATAGCACTGGAACAGGCCTTCGGCCCTCCAAAAGCCTGCACCGACATGCTGCCGGTCACAACGAAAACCCCCTTCCCTCCCCGGGAACTTATTCATCCATTCCCTTTCTATTCAGGTATTTGTCAAGATATCTGCTTCCAGGACCTCCCCTAAGCAGAGAGTTCCAGCCACACAACACCCTTTGTGTAAAAAAAGACTTGCCTCGTACATCAAAATTAAACGTTGCCCTTGCACCATAAACCAAAAGTCCCCAGTTACTGACTCTTCCATCCTGGGAAAATGCTTCTGATTGTCCGATCTGTCCATGCCCTTCATAATCTTGTAGACGTCTATCAGGTCTCCTTCAACCTCCAGTTCCAGTGTGAACAACGCAAGTTTCTCCAATCTCTCCACATGGCTAATCCCCTCCAGAACAGGTCACATCCTGGTAAATCTTTTCTGTACCCTTTCCAAAGCCATCACTAACTTCTGGTCGTGTGGCGACCAGAATTGAACACAATAACGTGGTCTTAAACCATTACTTCTCATCTGTACGCACAGTGGAGAAACACGTTATTGCTGGCAATTTCAGTTAGGATGATGAGTTGCTAGAGCATTTTGGGATTTATAAGGAAGATGAATGAGATTTGTATTAGCGTTAGTAAGGATACATAGATTCCCAAGCTCTGATGAAATGCACCCAGGTTGCTATGGATGCCAAGGGAAGATATTGTTGAGAGCCTGGCAGATGTACTCAATATTTCACTGCCCACAGGAGAAGTGTTGGATAGCTAGTCGTGAGCTAACATAGTTCCTTTGTTCAAGTTGGGAAGCAGGGATAGACAGATTATTACAGGGCAGTTCCTCCGACGTCAGATGTGAGAGAAGTATTAGAAAAAGATACTTCTGAATGATAAGATTAATCTGCATTTGAAAAGGCAAGGATTAAAAGGGATAGACAGAATGGATTTGTTAGCAGTGGTTCATGTCTGATTAGGTTAGTCGAGTTTTGTTTTGCAAAGTGGACGAAATATATTGGTGGAGGTAATGCAGTCTATGTGGCTCATATGGTCTTCAGTAATGCCTTTGGCGAGGTTGCTCCATGGAATGCTGATCCACATGATAAGACCTCGTGTGATCCAAAGTAAATCTAAAATTATCCTGGAAATAGGAGGCAGAGGCGATTGTGAAACATTGTTTTTGTGATTGGAAGTCTCTGACCATGGGCATTCCGCAGTGTTCAGTGCGGATACCCCTGCTATTTGCTATGTGTATTAACAAGGTGTATGTGAATGTAGATAGAAGATTGCAGATCTCCACGACACCCTTTGGGAAATTAGGGATATGAAACAAATAGTGACCAAGCCAACGGCATTCGTGTTCTATAAAATAATAGCAGGCATGTGTTTCAACCCAGCTCCATGCCTGTAAAGTGGAAGATTCTCTCCGATGTGATCGCTGGTGCTAACCCATTTCGAAATGCTTCTATTCAGTCAGAGCTAACATACTCCCTATTCGTTCCATTGTATTCTGAGCGCACAAACTGTGAAATGAGACCTGACAGAAGACTGTTGAGGATAACGATTAGAACGAATGTCTTCAAATATCCAACTCACCTGGCATAGACCGGGCAAATCAGCACAGCTGCTGGGCCTGGGTTGTTTGGGGGGCATTTCTGCTACTTTGAATTGTGACTAAACACATTCCATCACTTCTCTGAATTTTTAATCTCCACCGCTCTGATCGTTTCCTCATTGAACATTATGTTTTAAAAATGGATTATAGAGATTATATCACTCAGCCGCTGTCCTTATATGTTTAGACAGAAGGTCAAGGACGGATATTAATCTGTTCCTATCACCTGGCCTGGAGTTACTATTATTTATTCTGGTACTGACAACATCCAGACTCACAGTCTGAGTTTATTCTGTAAAGGCATTCAAGTGGTTCTGAATATGAAGCAGACTTTGTTGAAAACTGTTTCCTGCAGAGTGTGAATGAATGAACCAGTTGAACTATCTCGTGTCTGAAGCTGACTGGCTCTCTGGTGAGTTACTAAGCACTCAGGCTCAGTGTTGGAAAACTTCTAGTACGGACGACAAAAAAAAAATTAATGTCTCAAATTCTGTTGTGCTGCTTTTTTTTTCAATGTGCAATCACAACTGGCCATTCATTCTTATCTGACACTGGATGTTGTCTGATTTGTCACTGCAATAGCTCATATTTTTCATCATAAAATATTAGGCTTTGTCTCGATTTATGTCACTCTGGGCAATAACTCAGTCAGTTGCATGATAGAACATTAAACATATTTGAATAATGAAACATTTCTTCAATCGGTTTTACAGGACAATGTGCTTCTATTTATTTCATATGCAGTCACCGTATCAGTGTATAATATGCCCGCAATTATGGGGGACAACAAATGGTGTTTTTTTTTTCTCTGTTGACATTAAAACTCATCAGTGAACAAAACATAGGATGTCCTAATACCACTGATTTTTACTTCAAATTCTGCCTGTTTAAATTGCATATTTCCCATCTGAGAGTTGTAACATGGCACTTTTGGAACATTGCACACTGTTGACATTGGATACACTCATTAGTAAAACTTCGAATCATTTAAGAAATTGGAGCAATGGATATTTCAGCCAATTCTTCAATTCGACTCTAAATTTATTTTGTGTTCCAGCATAAATAAATGGGTTAATGCAGGAACACAAAAATAACAGCATGGCTCCATTTTCCTCAAGGATAAATGTCGATTTACTGAAACCTGAACCTGAGAAATAGGCAACTTTAGCAATTCGGACATACAGGACCGTTATAAAAGGTAACAGATATAACAATAGGAAACTACCTGAAATTGCAAAGAGTAAAACGATGGACTTTTTCCGCCTCTCCATCTCTGGGTCACTCTGATGCTGTCCGTGACTCTGGACCCGAAGTCTCCTGCGGGCCCTCACGGCCACGAGCATGTATCGAACAGTCAGAGCATTGAGTAGGAAAATCAGAATGGATGGTAGAAGAGGATTGAAAATGCTACGAATTAAGTCATATGCTGCCCATGCAGGTGAAATATAAAATATTAACTTTGGGTTGCAGAACCAGGATACATTTTTAAACGTGTACAGAGGTTCATATATAAAATATAAAAATGCACTTTTAATACAACACAATGCAGATACAACTCCTATGGCCCTTGCTGCTGTCTTTTTAGTGCAATATTTTGTTTTCAGCTCCTGACAAGAAATCATCACAAATCGATCAAAGGTGAAAGTGACAGTTAGCCAAGTAGAACTGTCTACAACAGTGGAAATTAAGACAGTACGGAGACTGCAAACTGGAGTGATAGACAGGAAACTGTATGGAAAGTAAATCCCAGCAATCCGGTTTAATACTACAGCGGTAACCAGCACCAGGAGATCTGACACCGCAATGGACAGCAGGTAAAGAATCACACACGCAGACAGACCACATCTTCTCTGAGACAAGATCGCAATCACAGTCAAATTAGCTGTAAAACACAGTGAGAAAGAAGGACAGTGGGAGATACGGGGTGGCGGAGAGACAGTGGGAGAGAATTTGTGTTTCATAAGGTAGAAGAACAGTCAAAATACTTGTTCAATTTTCAGTAAAATTCTCTATTTCACTGGATAAACTGTGAAGCATATAACTACGAAAATTATACCTTGCACCAGGCGCCATAGTTATTGCATTAAAAATAAACATCCAGCTTAAAAATATGCTTGGATTTTTAGCAGATATCTGCACCAAGGATAAGTCATATCTAGAAAACATTGATCCATTAAATGATCTAGATAAATAATAACAGCAAAATACTTTAGAAAAATGCTGCAGTGGGCAAGTAGTAAGTGATCAACAACGAGTGTGGAAGCTGGTTGGAACACGGGTTACACTTCATTCAGGATCAAATACAGTTCGTTTTAAGGAAATGAGTTGCATCGACTCACAGAAACTATATGCTGATATAAATGTGGAAACAGAACGAAGTGTGTGGCCAATTTCATTTCTCCACGTTTGGAAAGAAATGTGGACAGCACTGAATTTTAGTATTGACTTCTTCAAGTGATAATTGCAAGGACCTTTGGTGTGCAGTCTTGCAATGCTGCGAATCTTGCCTTCTCTGAGTTACTTCCAAATCACTAACAGCAATCCTTTAAAAAGAAAACCAGTGTTTTTGGTAGTAGTTTGCATGTGATCTTATTACGCCCACGAAACTTAAACATAGCTGCACTAGATTTGAATTCAGCGTCTCTCATAATAAACAGCAATTTCTATCATTTTCTAGTAGCAATGAAGAAATGCTACACACTACACTGCAGTATTTTTGTGGTATTTGGTCCTTGAAAACATTGTTATTAATACAGCACAATTGCACTAACCTAGCTAACAATATCATAAGTCCTCCGCAGTGATTGGGAACAAAGCAATCTATCCATGTTTATATCTTGAGATGATAATGATAAATGGCGGGGCGGGGTCTAATAAAAATTTGAAGTGATACACGTCACACCCAGGCACATGAACATTAAAGGGGTAAATTAGGCAGTTCATGAGAAAGAAACGACATGGGAAAGCTGGTGAAACAACACGTCAAATAAGACAAATTAAAATATATACATAGAGAGAAATCATCTCAGTCAATATCATAAATTATTAAGTTAGCTGGCGAGATAAGACGGTTAAAGAAAAATCATGACGGTGCAAATAAAAAGCAGAAATAATATCACATCAGGTGAACAATTTGTACCGTTGAAGTGATAGTAGTAGCTAGTTAAGAGCAGAAAGGATCTATATCATGGAGATGCGCTCGTGACAAAGTGAAGAACTGATGCAGTTGACACACGATCCAAGCAGCTACGACTGAAGTTCTATACTTCACCTGGCACTCCGATTATTGCAAGGATGGGATAGTAAATTGAAAACACCAGACCTTTCGGTATTCCATGCATTTCTAGCTCGAACTGCAGTTTATTATTCACTTCACGGCTAAATGATTACCTTTATAGCTGGTGGTAAGTCTGCAGGGAGATAACTAGATTTCTGAAAGTTTACATCGACTACACTTCTTGAAGCAAAACAGATCAGTGCAGCTGCTATTCGACTGACATTCCTAATGAGATGGAATGGATTGTTTAATATGTGCTAAGACATTGCTCCAATATGAAGTGGCCAGGTGTAGAAGTTCCCTTGCTGAATATCTTCACATTAAAGAAATGTAGTTAACTGGATTTTTGGCCAGTCTGAGCAATATAAATTTTCTTCTAACTATCTTCTAACTCCAGACAACAATTACGTCTGTTTGATCACTTGCCAAGTGTGGTGTGTTATTGAGAACCAGTAAATCAATTTTTGAATCAAAATCTTCGATAGGGCCCTCGAAGTATTACACTTAGGCTGCATGAACCCAGTCTTCACCGATTAACCAAAAACTTATTTGGCCAGGTGTGTGCCGAAACATCCAATGTGACAGTTCCGTAATGTTAGCCGTAGAATAAACACGTCCAATTTTACACAATCACATCTGTCAATATATGTTAGAATAAAAACTGGTACAACGTGTATGTACAATTTCATATCAGCATAGTTTTGTCCACCAAGAACCACATTAATTCTTGCATGGCCACATGCACTCTGCAGCAAGTTATCTCTAGCTTGGCTTAAAGTTGATGTGCTCAAATCCAAACTAGCATTTTCTTTTAAGGGCGGACCTCCATTTGGATAACAACTCAACCCCGGAAGGGAATTGCACTTCAGTCTAAAGCTTTACAGGAATTAATATAAAACCAACACACTAAGGAGGATCTGATAAATTGGTAAACTTGATTGTGAGGTGCGTTGAAGCTTACATGAAGATAATTAGTCTATTTTATGCAGTTTTGGTTTGAAACTTTCGGACAGAAATGAAGGCAGTTGTTAAGAGTTTGAATCTTGATGTGAAGGCTGGCCAATGTTCTCCACGAGACTCCGTGGTGGCAGTATCTTGGAACACACTGATCAGGGTCCTTAACAAAGACTTTGAAGCGTTGTGTGTCATGCTGCCACAAGTGATGTCACCTAATCGGGCTCCTTTGAAACCAAGTGCATTGTATTCTGCCTGTGAAATTCCTGTGCTGTAAATGTATTGTGTATCAACATCGATTGTCAAAGACTAAATCATAACGCCAGCCATAGATATTTGAGAGTGATTCTGTGTAGGATCTTGTCTTTCCTGGACTAGCTGAAGAAAAACGTCATAAAAGATTAAACCCAGATGGAAAAAAAAAACTAGTAAACATACTTACTGGATCAAAGTTGTACGCTGCCTCCTTAGAAGTCTGGAACTCAGAACTCAGCATATAACACTCAACAGCAGAATGCTGTTTTTTTTTTCTCTCGTGGAAGACTACAAAGATATCTTGTTGACGTACAATTGACTGCTGAAGAACTTAGGATAATGTAGCAGGAAAGGCAACGCGGTTCCGGCAGCAGCAGCTTTGATTTTCCAGGCCATGACTGAGACAGAGGCGGTGGCGTTCTGGCCTCAGCGATGTGCAGACACCTGAGTGTTCGCATCCTGAGGGAAGGACTTTGGGGCTTTGTATTTCTGGCTGCAAGGTCTCATGGCAGAGGCGGGACAGTGATCTGGACGATTCATGTTCTTTTGATTATTTCTTATATTTCTGTTTCTGTTTATCATCTTTCATTTCGGTTAAGATGGCGCCTGAAAATGGCCATTTTTTACAATTGTCACTGTACTCCTGTAATTCCTGTGCTCGAGTACAAGAGACAATAAAATCTAAGTCTAAAATTTAAATCTAAACCATAATGAGAAGCGTCGATTTCACATTCTCCTATGGTTTCTTTTTGTCGGAAACAACACTTTACCACACAATTGCGCAAGGACGAGAACTCAAAAGCAGTTTGAAACTATTTGTGATGCACGTTGCTTTCTTCCGCACAATGTCATTCCCAATGTTCCAAATGCTTACTACTCATCTTGGCGTCCCGTATGAAACAAGCTTCCTGAGAATGCTCTACCAGCAGTATCCTTTGAATCGAGGCATTAAAAAAAAAGACAGACTGTCAATAATGAGCTCCTTGTGACAGGTTCCAGCTGGAAAAGGGAAAGAGTGGTCCTCGCTATGGTTTCAAGGCCTGCCAGGGTCCCTGCACACAAGTATTCACACTGTTGCCTCTGCACAAATTATTGTGGAGAGACACCAACAGTGCTGCACATTACTGATGAGTGTATCGTCTACAGATTAAATGGTGGAATATACACCTTAAACGTAAAGATTTAGTTCATCGCTGATCTCCAGTACTCTTGGATTGTAAAATGAACAATCATGCATCTCTGTTCGTTCATTAGAAACTCTGAGTTCATTCTCGAGCATTTCAGCAGAATATCTACAAATGTGATTTGGTATAAAGAACGAAGTGGTTTGGCGTTCCCTATGGATTCAGACCAGTCATGATCTTATTGAATGGCAGAACAGTCTATCAGCAATCCCCACAACTATACATTATTAGACACCATAATAGTAACTAATACCGGCCTCTGCAGTATGTGCACTGTTATTCTCCCACATAATAGCTGCAGGCACAGAGCAGCTGATGGATGCTCTTTACTGGAGTTGCACTGATATCACAAGTACTGGGCCTCAGCCAATTCAATTTACTCCACATCGCATCAATGGACGAAGGCACTGGGTGCCACAAGAGTTTTGGGCCCCGATAAAAATACAGAAATAGAGCTAAAGAATCGTGCTGTTGAATTAGTTGCTCCCGCCGCCGAGGTTTTCAGTTCATTTATAACATTAAATGTGTCCATCAACTGTATTACGCTCATGGGATAAATGAACAACAATCTTGTACTTTACTGGGTATTTGAAACAAAAATAAATATGTAAGCAAACGAATTACGAGCTGGAATAGGCCATCATACCTTGAACCTCCTCCACATTTTCAGATATTATGGCAAAATGTTTCAGAATAAACACGAGGTTTCTACCAAAGGAACCGATGATGCACACACTCATGTGTCTGAAACAAGGATGGAGGCATGGGGACAAATTACTAAAATATGGATCAGGAATCATAGCACCAGGTGCAGAGAGACAAAGCCATGCTCCAGTGTGGTAATAACTGAGGCAGAGCCCATTGTAATCAGAACAGCCACAGTGGTTGAATAATACGAAAAGTGACACAGTTTATGCTGCAGTTGCTATTAAGACCCGACCTAGGATGATATTAGCTGAGATATAGTCGTGTGCAAAATGTGGTAACCAGTGTAATGCAAACAAACATATGGCATAACGCACTGTCATTTTGGCAGCCCAATACAATGTAAAGTATCATATGTGCAATGGTGACGAATCAGCTTTGATAGAGAAATCAATGTAATAGTATCAGTTCCAGTGTCACAATAACTGAGGCAAAGCTTAGTCTAACACTAAGAATAGACATTGTTTTCAAAAAAGTTAGCCAAATATCGATTGTCTTTTCGTTTGCCATTTTATTCTCTGTCTCTGCAACTTTGAGTTGTGGATGATAGGAAGGCAGAACTCATTCATTACTCGTGTTGAAACTGCGTGTTAAATGCAGTCTGCATTGAGGAAGGATGCAAGACACATTGGCTAAAATGAAAATGAGAGAGTTTATGCTCAATGTATTTTGTTTCCTTTTGCCTGTGGTTTGAAGAAACGCTGAGTTGAGGGGCCGTCCTTCAGATCACGCCACACCCAATAAAAGTGTAAGGAGCGACTTCCCAATTCATTACTGCAGTGGAAATTAAGCGACTTCACTGATTCAACAAGCCCCTCCCCGAAACCATGGACATCAGAGTAAATTGGAGGTGGAATTCACATCTTTTTCACAGAACACTGCGTGATTCCTCTTTAAAACTTTCAGTATTGACATGACACGGATCTGAGATCCATCAACAAAGCTGCCCATCAATACTCTCACAGAAGTTTCAACGTCGAGGTCTGTTCGATCCTTTCAGTTATTTCTGTCCAGCTCGGAAGTCCTTTTCCCTGTATAGTTCTTGGCTGCACCAACCACCTGCCCGACATACAGACCGTTAGTTCCAAGCGGCAGAAGCATGGAAGTCTTTGTTATATTTACTCTATATATGTGGCTACCTCGTGAGTATTGATGAAACAAAAGCACTTTGTTTTGATTCAATGTAAACAATCCCACGAACATAGCCGCTGAGTTCGCTCTCTTTTTAGTTTTGCTTTGCTCTGATTATCCGTTCACCTCTCTCTTTTTAATTCCCAGGTTATTTCAGTCAGTCAGTGACACAATCCCCAACAGCGGTGACCAAGAAGGAGTGTCAGTCTCTCACCATTACCTGTGTTTACTATGGTAACAACTGGGGTTATTATTTCGAAGATGGATATTTTCTCAGGCAAACCCAGACCAAGACAGACCGGGAGCCGATATCCACCGGAGGGAGATTTGTTGTACGGATGAATAAGGAAGAAAAGACTTTTTCACTGGAGATTCGGGATGTAAGAGTTGAAGATATCGCCACCTATTACTGTCAAGCACGTTACTACTATGATAGACACAGTGAAGGCCTAATATATCAAGTAGTACAAAAACACACTCTCCAGATTTTCACTGAAAAAAATGAAAGTGTAATGCTATTCTGGTAAAAACTAAATCGGTCTCTTACCATCTGCGCCACAGTCTAATTTCTAAAGTTACTGTTTGATTAGCGTTATCATCTGCAATTTCGAACATACTAAGGTTGTGCAGAGGCTGCTTGTTTTTCTTGTGATTGGAGTCTGTGAGTAAACGTTGGGAATGAAGAAAACAGTTAAGAGTCCACAAACCTGGATCCGATTCTAAGAACTGGAACCTGGAGACACAATCTCTGCCATTTAGTTATTGTCTGCACATCTCACCAATACCTGGGGTTTGAATGTTGCAATGAAATACTGTGTTCCATTTGGGCTATCACAGTGGATGAGACCTGAACAAATATTGCAGTGTAATTGAAACATATCGTTTGCTTTCCCTGATTGTGAAATGTATTCATTACTTTTGGTTTCCCCGGTATTGACTCTTTTACTTTTTTTTCTGACTTCTCTTTGTGATGGTTTTCTCCATTTCCAAGAAGCTCTCTCCTATGATCCACATTGCTGGGTCATCTTGCTAAGATTCAAAGTCTCATAAATAACAGTTTGAAACAATAGGATCAGGGAAATATGGAACAATATTCATTGATCTAAATGCATTGAAAAATGGGAGGCAGAATCAAGTGTCTTTAAGATGAGGCTGGCAGTTTATACCAATAATTGTTCTTGCACTGGTATTACTGACAACAGTGCCACTGTGTTGGGTATATGATACTGTAATTGGACCTGGAACTGCAGTGACGATCACAGCAGGTAAGTGACTCCAAATGCATGTGTTACAGACTGTCTCAATTAATGACCATTGCCAGTTTATTTTTGAGAGCCGGGTCACTTCAATCTTACAGTAAGAAATCAGGGAACAATTACAGTAGGAAGTCAGGGAAGAAATCCAAGATCCATATGATTTTTGACCCAGACTACGATGAGAAACGATGGAGGTAATCAAACCGGCGTTGACTCAAACTTTTACTTTCATTCTGGCCATAGAAGTGGCTCCATATGACTGGAGAGCGTTGAATATGTTTCCAAGTTTGAAGAAGGCTGGTAGTAATAAACCAGGAAGTTGCAGACCAGTGAGTTTTACATCAGCGGCAAGGAAATGAATGGCGAATGTTTTGATAGAGAGAATTGCTCTCTTTTTAATAAGCAAGGTTTGAACAGTGATAATCAGCATGATTTTGTCTAAGTCGGTTCGTATTAAACAGATTGAATTATTTGAAAAGATGATCAAATGACTAAATGTGGACAGTGCAGTTGATGTAATTTATATAGGTTTCAGCAAAGCCTTTGATAAGGCCTCACCCAGGAGTCTGCGAAAGAACCTGGAAACACATCTCATACAGGATAACTTGGCAAGTTGGATCCAGGCTGGCTTACTGGTAAGCGAATGGTAATGGAAAGCTATTTGTGTGTGCAGAAGCCGATATCCAATGGTTTACCACAGGGATCAGATCTGGGTCCCCATCAGGCAGAATATCTTCAGTTACAGGAACATATAAGTTGGTCAGATCGGTAGTTCAGAGGCAGATAGAATTTGAATTGGATAGTGTACTTTAGGGAAGTGAATCTGCAGTCCTTACTTGGCCTGACCTACATGTGACTCCAGACGCACAGCAACGTGGTTGACACTTTGCACCACTATGGGCAATGAGGAATGGGCAAGATATATTGGTCTAATCAGCAATGCTTGCATCCTGCGAAGTTGTTTTTTTTTTTGTGTAAGCTTTGGTAGATGGTAACGAGACTACAGAATCTTCGTGGATGGCTGGACGTTGGGAAGTTGAGAAGAACAGAGGGATCTTGGAATGCTTGTACGCAGATCCCTGAAGACAACAGGACTTAATATGGTGGTTAAGAAAGCATACAAGATACTTGTTTTTTATCAGTCATGACAGTGTTCATAAAAGTAGGGTGAAGCTGCACAAGACTTCCGTTAGTCAACAAATGTGAGTTTCTCCTTTCAATAGACAGCACGCATATGTCGTTCAAATGGCTTTCTTCTGTTCTATGATCGTTCTATAATTCTATTCTACGATTATTTGACCACTGTCAGCTTGGATCGAGTTACATTCTATTGAATCTTCTTGTAGTCTGTGATATAACAAAAGTAGTGGACACGTGGGAGAACTACGAACTACAAATTCCTCCCCAAGTCAATCTCCATGCTGACTTGGAAAATATGTCTTTATCGCTGAGTCAAATTCTGGAAATCACTCCCTAACGGCATTTTGGATGTATTTGGCACCCAATGGTTTGCACTTGTTCATGAAGGCGGCTTACAACCTCCACCTAATGAGCAACTAGGGGTGAGAAATGAGCTCTGACTCAGACAGCTACGTCCTGGTCTCAGAAATGATTTAAAAACCTGATACATAAAACGGGTACAATCTCCAAGTTTGTGTCTCTGAGAAAAGGAGAATTAACTGCTGAAATAGTTCCAACGCTTGTGTTTTGTGAAGCAATGTATGTGTAGGTCTTCAATAGAAATTAGAGAATTAAACAGCAGAATTTTATCATAATCTCCACAGTGTCCCAGCGGATTCTTCCAAACTATTTTAAAACTGTGATCATTACCCTTACATTTTCCAGTGCTCTGAGAATTATTTAACGTGTTAGAATTTTTTTCAAAATTCCCGTTTCAGAGTTACTTTGAACAATTCCCTTTCATCGTATATGCTGTCATATGATCCTGATCAGAACAACTCGCATTCTCTTTTCCAAAAAAAATGATCTCTACATATCGCCGCAGCGCTTTTTTTTTACTAATTCTTGTGAAGACATATCGAAACTGCTCCAAATGAAGAATAAGTCCTGACTATCAGAGATGTATAGAACATTAACATGTTTTCAAGAAACAAAGGATACTCAATAAACTTTTTTTTTCTAAATGTGACAGATTCCATTTCGCCGGTTTCCCAGAGTCCACCTTTACAGACCTCGGCTGTTGGCGACACTGTTGCTTTAAGCTGTCAATATTCAGGCTTCTGTCAGTATGCAGTTTACTGGTACAGTCAGTCCACAACACATGCGCCAAAATACCTACTTCAGGGACATACTTCAGGAGAAGGGAAGAAAGAAAATGCTGCCACGGAAAGACTTTCTGCCTCCATCGATCCTGCAGCGAAAATCACCCAGTTAAAGATCTCTGCAATACAACTGAATGATTCTGGTGTGTATTACTGTGCACTCAGTCGGCGCTCAGGGCGCACAGCGATATAGAGGACGGAGACAGCGGTACAAAAACCTGAACATTGTGGTATTGCAGACACAATGATACAGAGCATGGAAAGCGCTGTACAGAGCATGAACATGATGAGGATTACATTCACAGTGTTATAGAGACCGGAGTGGCCTTTACAAAAACCTGAAATAGTAGGCTTGCAGACGCAGTGATTTAGAACAAGGAGAGAACTGTATAAAAAGTTGACTATAAAGTCGTGTACAGGCAGAGTTTGGGGGATCAGTGACCTGAATCTACAGGGCATTTTTCTTCTGAATTTGTCTGTTCAAAAGATATAGCAGAAACACATAAATTTCAGGATTAATTATATTTCTGTGATACTTATTATAACTTTCAACGTCTCAGATGATTATTGTAACATGATTCACTGTGGAAGATCTAACATTCAACATTTAACTTGGCAAATTATAGAGCAAGTCAAGTACGTAAACTTATGGGGAAACAGCAAAGATTCTAGAACTAATTAGATTACGCCTTCCCATAGTGGGAACGTATATGAATAAAATTCCTCCGTGTTGCCCGTTTCTATGATCAGAAATTTCTCTTTCTGTTTTTTTTTCTTGTTGAAAGATATTCCGAAAGAGGCATTCAAACAGCAATAGGAAAACCATTTCCCAAACTGATAATACGAGAGTGACCTTGTTTTGTTCCATCACTGCCCATAGGAAAATCCAACAGAACGCTCGGATTCAGCGACAATGAGAATCGATCATGAAACATCCAGCTTCTCTGTCTGTTTAACACATCTCGGGAGCTTCTTCCTGTCTTCCATTCTATTCAACTCTTTCTGTTCAGCAACGGGGTTTACTTTTTCTTCGATTTTACATGAGTTTTAGTTTCATGTAAAGTTTCATTTTATTTCTACACTTACTTTGCCAAGCTGTGGTGTGACTATCATGAGAACATTTCTTAAAGGGTCTTAGCTGTTGCTTGTTTTCCGTTTTTGCTGGTTCCGCTGTGGTTTTACTGTTTCTCACTGAGAACTTCCTCTTTCGCATTTCTGACAATTTCAGTTCCCTACAAAACATCCACTGAATCATTCCAGTGTACACTGAGGGTGTTTTTGCGTGAGTTTTGCATTAAAACCAATCTCTGGGTTCAGGACAGATTTTTCAACACATTCATGCGTTTCTTCGAAGCTATGTCGAAGCCCTCAATCTATCAACGGTGAAAATTTGCATTTATGGCCCTCTCTCTCATTATTATTTTCTTACTCCAATAATTTTCTTCTCCACTCCCTCTACATCTCAATGAGAACCAAAAGTTCATGCATTTCTGTGCAGAAACATACTTCCCCATATATTCTCTTCTGCGAGTGCTTGCTCTTTGTTCTAGACTCAGCCTGAAAAGAAAGAGGCACCACATCCACCTCATTGAAACTGTTCATTATTTGATTTTTTTCCATTTTCTGGTTCCATATTTCCATCAGAAAAAGGGGCAGGCTGTATCATATATTTCAAATCAGTGTAATTTTCAGTTCACCTCCTTTATTTTAGGTGGTTAAGAAGTCACAGTCAATCTTATGTGAATATAAGAACTATGAACATGGGAGGTCAGTCGAAGTTTTGAGCTTGTTCCACCATACAATAAGATCATGGATGGTCATCTCCCTTCAAATAACTGTCCTGATATATTCCAAACAAAACGAAAACCTTGCTGATTCAGTTACTACTCAAAAACGGCGGCTCAGTGGTTAGCATGAAACCTAACAACACCAGGGAACATGGTTCGATCCCACTCTCGGGCGACTATCTGTTTGAAGTTTGCACATTTCCTCATGTCTGCATGCGTTTCCTCTGGATGCTCCGGTTTTCTCCCACAGTTTTAATGTGTGCAAGGTAGGTGGACAGACGAGCTCAATTGCCCATAGTGTTCAGAGATGTGTACATTAGATGCATTATTGGCAGATGTGTCTGGGTGGGATGCTTCGAAGCTTGTCCTGGACTTGTTGGGCAAAAGGGCCTGTTTCCACACTGTAGGGATTCTATCAAATTTTATGAATCTATGAAAAAAATACTAGACTCCTGATCTTCCACAGCCTCTACCCTGTAAGACCAATTGACAATTAAATGTGCTTCAAATGCCTCACCTCCCAAGCATTCAATCTCATCTCTGACGAGAAGTGCATATAAATTACTGAACTCCTTTCCCACAAACATTAACATTATATATATTGCTTGCAGATCGAAGTTTTCATATTTCGTTCTGAGGGTGGAAAGATCGGAAAATATTTGGTTATGGAATGGTCATTGGAATTTATGTCAGGAAGAATATATGCCTGCAGCAACATGTTTTCTCATTGAATCGCATTGTATCATATCCCATTTTCCCCAAAGTACCGTTGTGTTGAATTCATATGTTTCATAATCTATCTGTTCAAAGATGCTATTACATGCCTGTGAAGCAGGGGTGCCTGGAACCCAGGCTTCCTGCCACAGAGATATGGATACCACCGCTGTACACGAGATATTAATGTTGGGTTCATCCTGCACATCACAAATTCACATCACCAGTTCCAGTTGAGGTCTACTTTGCAACAAGGGTGCGATATAGAGAAAGGTCACGCAAGAAAGATAGATGGAGAGGAAGAAAGAATGATTCCATGACATAAGAGGGATTGTGTTATTTCTTCATTAAATCAATGATGTCTTCAATGAAGTGAAGAAAATAAACCCATCCACTTCCTCGTAGATTGCCTGCTTTCACGGTTTTGTGTCGAACTTGTCTGTTCACAATCCCAGGCCTGCTCAGCACTGTCCAAACCAAAAATAAAACTGTAATCGAATATCTTAATTATTGAAGCTGTTCTACTTTCTGTTGATCGGGATTGAGATGATGCTGAAGATAATAAAAACTGACAATGAACATGTACTGGAATTTTTGCAATGTAGCGAGAATTTGTGGCATTTGCTAGCTGTGACAGTCGCAGTGGTCCAGAATCCACGTAAAAAATGATATTTCCGTTAATAATACTGTGGTTCAAATCAGTAACAAATTCCTTCGTGTATGTGTGTTCGAAACAATGACTGCTTCTGAAAATCCTGCCCATTTAACGAGATTCTCTGCACAAGATGATGTCGAACTTCTTGACTTTTATTCGAACTACATTTATCCAGACAGGTTGGAAATATTATATCATAGTGTTAAATCGTGTTTTGCCATGATAGACTGATGTTAGAGGATAGTGAGTTATTCGTTGACAAGTTCTGGCCTTGTTTGTAGATTAACAATCACTCCTCGTTAACTTTATCTTGTCACCGAAGTATTAATATTGCTAGTCGATTTCAGATTAGGACAATTGTTACCACCAGGACTTTGATAGTTGTGGATTAAATAATGCGAATGGCGATGAACTGTGAAGGATGGTAATTCGATTATCTGTTGATGCAGATTTATGCTGTCTTACCCTTGTGTGACACGAATGCTACTTGCCATCTAATAGAGCTAAATAACAAAGAGTAACGTGCAAAATTTATCAGCATTGCTATGTACGCAAAATGCAGGACAAATCCAGTCTAATCAATGACCCCCTGCACTGATGGAAGTGATTCGTCAATAGTGCTGTCAACTAACACATGGAAAAGAATAACAGGACCCAAAACTTTAACTCTGTTTTCTCATTCACAGATGCTTCCAGACTTGCTAAGCTTTTCCAGAAATTTTGCTTTTGTTCTTGATTTACAGCATCCGCAGTTCTTTTGGTTTTTGCTTACTTTTACAATTTGATTTCTCCTCCTATTTCAATCTGTGGCTTTGTGACCCCGTTACCACACACTCAGGAAACATCCCTGTATATGCTTCTTGTAATATCTCAGCTCCCTCATTTCCTATTGGTTTTTCAAACACAGCAGGCATCACTCCCACCTGTGATTCAATTATATCATTACCAAGAATAAATTGTTTTGCTGGAACTGAGAATTTCCTCCACCACCCCTTCAAAGCTTTTCGCTGGATTCTCCAACCTCTTTGTAAATAAAAAATCGTGGATCTTCTCACGATGAATTCCATATATTCTCACTCGTTTTTTCTTTCAACACTCCTTCTGAATGGCATATCATCTCTTCTGTCAACATAAAAGATCGACATGCCGCCGCATCTCTTAAAAGTTTAATTTCTTTATCTGCGCTTCCTGGAATATATGAGTAAACCTTACCCTCGCAGGTTTTTTTTTTAAAGAGATCTGGCATTTTCTTCTTAACTGACTCTTGAACAGATTGTCAATTCTTTTCCAGTTTTTTAACTTCTTCTGTGCTTACCTTTACTATGGCAAAAAAAAAACTCACTGGGTTATCCTGTTTTCCTGATCTGACCACTACATCACAGCATTTCACTGGATTCTCCAACCACACCTTAAAAATACGGAACATTGCTCTTCTCACAACGAATTCCATATATTATCACTGTTTTTCTGTCAATACTCCGAAATTGCATACCTCCTCTTCCCTCATCATGAAAGATTGACTTGCTGCCATATCTCTTGAAACTTTAATTTCTCTACCTGTTCCTCTTTGCATATATGAGTAAACCTTATCCTTACAGGTATGTTCTTTAAAGATATCTGGCATTTACTTTTCAACTAGCCCATAACCAAGCTGTAGATACGCTTGCAGCTGTTTAACTTCTGCTGCGCTTACCTTTACCACTTCAAAAAAAAGCAACATGTTATCCTTTTCTTCCCCGATCCACCTTCCCAATGCTTTTTCTAAACCAACAACATTTCGACTTCATGTGCTGTACTTATTGCAGTGAAAATATGTGAGCTATTTTTAACTACTCTTTCGCTCCATTGTTCCCTTTTTTGCGCTGTGGTTAACTATCTTTACTATCGTCAAAGAGATCCCCTTTTCCCTTACCACCTGACGATTTCCCTTTCCCCAATTTCTATCCCGCACTGACTGAAATCGGTATTGGAGGCCACACTTTGATTTATGAACCACCTCATGATCATCTGCTGATTATCTTGCAATCTTAACTGTCCGTACTTCCACATGAGTTCTCATTATTGAAGGAACTAATTTTTGAAGTCCTTCAAAATAAAAGTTCCTCTAAGAACTTCATATGTTTGATTTATTTTCAATACCCTTATCCACCTACCAAAGTTCCCTTCAACCTCAATGTACGTTTGAGCAGGGTCCCTCCTATGATTGCTCAAACGTTATCAGTAGGCTTCTGGTGTTAGCTCATATGCACGTCAGATGGCATTATCCACCACATAATACACCCCAGATATCCCCTCCGATAACGATGAAAAGACCTCATCAGCTCTGCTACCAACTTTCTTTGGATTAGCAATGGTCACAGGCCACTTCATTTGTTTATCCGCTTTGTCAAAAGAAATGTAGAAGACTTTGCCATCCTTGTCGTAGAACTTAGGCAACGCCTTGACATATTTAAACTGATTCGTTACGGGCCTTTGGCCATGATAGCCATGTTCTCCATCACTGCCCTCATCTCTACTTCTACTTTTCATCTCTGCCTTCTCCACTTTAACTCGACTTTGAGTTCACCATTCCAGCCTCTGAAGTTCAAAATCGCTCTCTTTCTGATTTTCCTCGGTTTTAAATTGTTATTCAAACTATTTAATTTCCTTTTCTCTTTCTTCTTGATCAGCTAATGCTATTCCCTCCTTTATTTTGTTCAGCTAGGTCTATTGTCTCCTTTTCGTCTTCTTTTTTGTCACGGCTAGAATTTCCCTTGCCATTGCTGCTAATTCATGCTGGTTCGTTTGAAATTGAATTTGAGCCATTTCCAAAGATTCTACTGATATTACTGGCACTTGTAAGTGCCGATGTTTCTGCAATTACCTCCAATTTTCTCATGGACAAAGGCAACCCCAACTCCAATTTGTCTGCCATTTCAAAAACACTTTGCCTTTCTCACTTTCTGCAAAACTACATAATTGACTTCTTTAACCACCAATAAACTCTGAGAGACTGAAAGAGGCATTGCGTCACTACGCACATCCTATTTATAACAACAGAATTCGCATCCTGAAACAAAAGGCACTAACACTTACTACTCGCTGCCTTTGAGTCCAGTACTCCTAAACCCAACCGAGAATTAAGGATTTTGATCCCGGCAAAAGCCCCCAGTTCGTTATGTACCGGACCAAAACCCCGCAAAATATATTAAGAGGGCAACCTAGGCCCGAGCATTTTCCTATTTTAAAGTTAATTACCAGACGCTGTGTTCAAGATGCAAATCGATTGGTCAAACTACTCGATGCTAAGCGAAACATAACTTATTCAAACACTATTGTTAAAATACAACAAAAGAAAGAAACAACTTGGAATAACTTAACTCTACTGAAACAGTTAACATAATAATAGATCAGTAACTATTACTAATTAACTTTGCCAAAACAGTAAAATCCCATAAACACATCCTTGGCAAAAGGCACATTGAGAAAACTGATTGTCTCGCATGCCCTCCAGCAGTGCAGGGAGAAAAAAAAAAGTCAGGAGACATCTCAAAGTTGGAGTATATCAGGTGGGAGACATTTAGTGCCTTTTAACCCTGTTCGTAACCAAGCAACAACTGTTGAATGCTGAACGGAAGATCTTGTTTCAGTGTGTGTTTGACGACAACCACTCAGGCTGCTTCTACTTTTACAATTTAAAAAAGAGTTGCTCATAACCTCACAACCTGTTCCCATAAAGGGATTTCCAGACAGATTTTCGCCTGTGTCATTAAACCACTCTTTGAATAAAAGAGCAAGATAACCTCTTAAAGCCACAGTGTATTTGCAATGACAACTAAGAAAGAACAAACAAAAACCTGTTACAACAGGATTTTGATGAACATATCTCGTTCTGAGCAGAATTCTTTGAAAAGGGATGTTAGAATGCAAAAGTAGGCAGTGGGGGGGGGGATACAATAGAGTGAAAGATGTCCGTTATTAGACAAAAGGAGAGAGCGATGAAGGTTCACATCATTCTTATTTTGGCAAGAGAACTTAGAGGTTGTTCAATAGAAATGCATAAAATTATGATGTGTTTTCATGGAGCAAAGAGGTACCTTTAAGTGGCAGAAAAAAATCCTCAGTGCTAAGTCACTGACAGAAGACAATCAGGAAGAAAATGAGAGGGACGAAAAGGAGGTATTTCTTCTTCAATACACGGGTTGATTTGATATGGAATGTTCTGCGCTCATAAAATATGCCCAAGATAAAGCATTAAATTCGATAGTGAAAGGACAAATATATTGCTGTGCTTCAGGGTAAGTCAGTGGACAGCGAGACTACATTCCTGGATCTTTCAAAGAATGATGACCATGAATCCATTGTTAATTGTCAGGAAAACCCATCTAGTTCATTAGTGTCCTTCAGGGAAGGAAAATGCCACCCTTACCTGGTCTAGACTATATATGACTCCAGACCCACAGCAATGTGGTTGAATCTTAGCTGCCCTCTAGGCAATTAGGGATGGGAAATAAATGCTGCTTTGCCAGAAATGCCCTCATCCCGTGAATGGATAAAGGAGAAAAAAAGACTTCGAAGATAATATTGAAGCTTCTTCGTTTATATGATCCAGTTCACAGGAAGTCAGTTCTGGACTGAAAATTTAATGGGCACACTCGACGCAGACTCTGGCACAACAGATCACTGCCTTGATAAGAGAATAAAATTGGTTTATACCATTGTTTCGAGGAGATAGGGCGAATTCACAAAAGTACAATGTCGTGATACTCAGCTGAAGAACAGTGATCGTTTGGTATTGTCTTTATTTCAGAAACGAAAGGATTACCAACAGTTTTCACTTTTTCTCCATGGTCACTGCCATTTCTACAGGCAATCGTCTCGCGGAAGCATCAGGAGGCTTTCAGTACTAATAAAGATCATACCAGGTTGCTGTCCTCGTTACATTTTGAAATTTAATCTGTTTTCAACACAATTTATGATCGATGTGAGACGCAGCATCTTGCTGAGACAAATCTAGTTGAAGGACCGAAGTTGTAACTTCAAACGTTGCAAAGTTATTTGAAACCCCTTTGGTTTTACAATGTTGGTCAAACAAAAATAAGTGTAGACTTACGGGATGCTTTGTAGATGAGAGTAACAGAAAAGTTGCATTTCATATACATTATTCCCGTCAGTCCCAAACCAAGTATGCCTCTCCAGGCTGCTTTGTGACCAATACAATCCTTCGTCGGCAATTCATCAAGTTCCTATAAAGAAAGTTAGCTGTAATACTTGATAATTCACAAGGACATCTCAAATTAAGCTAATCAGGAACTGCGAATAACAACTCCAAAGAAGTACTACCGTATGAAGGAGAGGTCAGGTCCGGTTTGGATAAAAATGATTAACTCCTGTTATTAGTGTCTCATTTTTATGCTTTGTGTGTTTCTGAATGTGGAATAAATTGAACAAAGGGAATGTTTTAAAAACATTGATGCTGAAGGGTTTTTTGCACTGGATAAAACAGATTGCCATCACTTATTGTAAGTTATGTTTATATTTTTGCTTTGTTGAAACATGGGAAAATCTGATTGCAGATGGTCTGCACCATGAAATGCACACAAATTGAGGTTCGTCCAACAACAAGTTGTTGACGTGATAATGAAATAGTGACAAGATGCCATTGACAAAAGCCATCGGAAAACGAACAGCCACGTGATTATTTCCTGGGTAGCTGAACAGCTTGTTGGTGTTACAATATGGATAGAAACATTGGGAAGGTGTTTTTTTCTCCATCTCTCTCTTTCTGTCGCACAAAAACATAATGACTGAAGAACGCTGTTTATTTTCTCTTGCCAATTACCGTACGTTGTATTATTACCCGTAACTGAAAGATTTTGTAAATTGTGGACCAGTTATTCTTTGTTTCCGGCATAGTAGAGTAAAGTGCCTGGAAGGTCGAAATCGATGTAAAACAAGTCCTGACGCGCAAAAGGATCATCTCAGCGAATATTGTCGATGGCGGAATTAACAGCTTTCCCCAAGTCTTTTTTTAAGCTGCACATATAATGCCATTTTACTTTTTTCTGTGCCTGTCTGTTTGTGTGTGCGGAGTGAGTTTTATAAGTTCTTTACAGTTGTAAATACTGGAGTTATATGTCAATAGTTCTTCACCTGAATCTAGAATTAATTTATTTATAATTAATAATTATCCTTACCAAATACAGACACCTGGCTATCCTTTAAGTTAGTCTGGTAAAAAATTCAGCTAAATGAAGATTTCTGCAGAATGTGGCATGTGTTTGAACTTTGTGATGACACTAGGATCAACGAAGTTTGATTTCCAGTTTGCGACCTCAGTGAAGCATGCCACAGGCTAATTTATGATTTGGCTGTTGGCTTCTCCAGGTGACTTGCATCAATTCCCTGTGTACATTTTTTCAAGTGAGGATGCCATCAATCCCAGATAAATGCGTGGTTTACATTAATTGTCTGTAGAGTTGAACATCAATATAAACAGTTATATAAGGGGAAGTCAAGAGAAGAATGGATTCAATGCTGCTAGCACAGACAGATCCAGCGAGCAGCAAAAAAAATCTCTCATCTTTTGGAACTGTTCAGTTAGAAAAAAGAACGGTTGCATTGTACAGAATCAGCATAAATTCCTGAAAGAAACATATTCATGCTTGACAAACGTACTGAAGCATTATGAGGATGTAACCGTCAAAATAGTTCATGGGAAACCAATGCATGCAGTGTTTGCAGATTTTCAGAATGTTTATGAAGGATTTCACTCAGCAGACTAATAAACAAAATTAGAAATTGAGGGAAAGACATGGATACTGGAATGTTTTCAAAATTGGCTGGCTGACTGAAAATAAAAACAATGAGAATAAACGGGTCTTCTTCAGGTTGCCGGTATGACTAGAGAGTATCTTGACCACAGCTATTCGAAACGTAACTAAGATATTTGGTAGTGGAGTCCAAAATCATTATTTGCGAGTTATTGATGGCACAAATTTGATGGAAATGTGGTTTGTTATTTGGATTCAGAGATATTTAACAAAGATTTAAATGGGCTGTTTGAGTGGGCAACACCAAGTCGGTCGAATATGATAGTTACCAATTCGTAGTAAAACAGAAATGCTAAGTATTTCTAAAATGTGAGCGATCAGGAAACGTTTCCCTGTAAAGATGCCCAAATGTTCTTCACGAGACACGAGACATGCAGAGGCAACAACAAGTTTCCAAAAAAGGGCTTGTTGCCATTTATTGTGAAGCGACTCACGAGCAGTATTGCTTACATGCTACATGCTACAGCCATGTTGAAACCATACGTAGAATATCCTGTACAGCTCCAATACGTTTATCTAGGAATTAAGAGGGTGTAGTGAAGATTGTCAGACTGATTTCTCACATGGAATTGTTGTCAGGTCAAAATCGTTTTATGAGACAAGGCCAGCATTGTCTAGGATATAGACGATTATGAAGCCACCTTGTTGAGAAATCATACAGAGATCTACAGTGTATGTCTAGGAAGAATTACTCCATTGCTGGTATAGCGAAGCACAAGTCAGTATCAGTCTGCCTCACTGTACATCACCAAATATAGAATTCCCCATTCCCTAGTCCACTCTACCACATGCTGCTCTATGAAGTCATGTTGTACATATTCCATGAACTCCTTTCCTCAGCTTTCACTGTCAAACTAATTTTCCCAGTCCATCTGCAGATTCAGTTCATCCATGATTATTGAAATAGTGCCTTTCTTACATGTCTTTTCCATCTCCTGATTTATTTTATGCTCCCCGGAGAGGCCTGTTTATAAATCCCATTAGATCCCTTTGTCCTTTGCTGTTTCTCAACTTTACTGCAGCATGTTCTATTTCTTCCCACCCTACATTACTTCTTTCTTTTGATTTAAGTTCATTTCTTACGAACAAGGTACCCCCACCCTTCTGCTCACCTGCCTGTCCTTTCAGTAGGAAGTGTATACTTGTATTTACTTCATAGTCATTATCCTCTTGCAGCAAGCCTCTGTCCAATCTATAGCATCGTACCCGGCAATTTCAAACTACGCTACAAGCTCACTCATGTTATTTTGTATGCTGCATGTGTTTCAACACAACATACTCAGCCCTGCACTGACTGTACCCGTCTCATATATGTCCCCATTTTCTGCTGTCCCGGAAGTAAGATTCCACACACTTTCTGCACTCTGTGTCCTATTCGTTGTTCTGGAAATCCTAATAACCATTCGTGAGCCCTCCCACACTTTCACATTTTACAAAACTTTCCATGTAACTGAACCGACCCAGCTCACTTCACGATGTTCAGTTTGCATTCATGAAAACAGTAGCTGAAACATTACCCATTAAATAATATACAGCATTCAACATTTCTTTTCCATTGTATTTTACATCCCAATATTTTAAATGATATGATGAAAAGTGATTAGGTTAATTATAATTATGAAGAAATTCGTGATTTTGGGACAGGGCATGACATCTATGCTGTACATCACACAAAAGGACAACCTCCTGGAAGTGAATCTAAAATTGTGGCTCGATACCCACCGAAAATCTGTGAATTGATGTCAATTTTCAAGCACCATAGAGAATGCAACAAGTATTTTGTTCAAGGCTAAATCGCTCTTGTAAATGAAGATGCTAATTCTTGGTCTCAATATGCTGGTAATTTCAGGTCTCTCTTTTTATCATCTAGTTATGCATTTCCAAAACCTGCACAGTGACAAATTGTCAATTTATGATCTTTTTATTTTTTAATTTTATTTGTTTGCAAAGTATTATTTGCATCTCATGGGAAGAGTAATTCACTAATGAAGTAGTAGCCTCATAAGCAAATTATAATTATAAATTATGGTAGAGTTCAGTCTGCGGTTTGAAAGAGAGAAGGCAAAATCGGATGTAATGGTGTTACAGTTAAATAAAGGTAATTATAGGGGCATGAGAGAGGAACTGACGAAAATCTACTGGAAGCAGAGCCTAGCGGGGAAGACAGTAGAGCAAAAATGGCAGGAGTTTCTGGGTGTAATTGAGGACACAATACAGAGGTTCATCCCAAAGAAAAGAAAGATTATCCGGCGGAGGATTAGACAGCCATGGTTGACAAAGGAAGTCAGGAAATGTATCAACGGAAAAGAGACAGCCGATATAGTGGCCAAGAGCACTGGGAAATCAGAAGATTTGGAAGGGTACAAGAACAAACAGAGGATAACAAAGAGAGAAATAAGGAAGGAGAGAATCAAATACGAAGGTAGGCTAGCCAGTAATATTAGAAATGGTAGTAAAAGTTTCTTTCAATACATAAGAAACAAACGAGAGGCAAAAATAGACATTTGGCCGTTCCAAACTGATGCTGGAAGGCTAGTGAAGGGAGATCTATGTTGAACTGTCATTGAATGTTTTTTTTCTGAAGTTTATGAGAAGCAGAGAATTGACAACTGAGAACCTGAGGTCAGGTGTCACGTCACGATCTGAAAGAGCGACTTAATTCATCAAGATCTGAGCATCATTTCGTTTTGAACATGGAAGCAAGTGTGTATCTATTCTGTCTGTAAGCAAAGGCTGCAGCTAAGAATAAGGACAATAATTGATGGAAAGCCAATGTCAATAGGGTATGAATGGATCTGACCCAGATAAATTGGAATCAAAACGACGAGAGAACATTCTACTACTTTTAAGCAGACATAATTCTGATGCTATCAAGGTATAATCCCCTTGACGAGACATATAGTGATTGGAAGTCCAAAGCTCCTTTGATGACGAAAAAAATGGAAAGAAATTAGGATAGGAAATGATAGTGCACTTGTGACAAAGGTGAGGTTGATAATTCAATGATAACCAGGCTGAATTTGGAGTCTTCTGGTAGAACTGAATAAGAAAATATCAGAAGCGGAACGAAAGTATAGAAAGAAGGCAAGAGGTAACAGAGACGTGAATCAAAATGTCCTCAATAGGTGTACACCGATTAAAGTGAGATAAAAAGCACACACTTTGCGTATGGAGAAGGCTTCAACAGATCGTCCAGCCAGAAGAGATTCAAGTTCACCTGCGTGATGGATAAACCATGGAAATTTATGGATTATGGAAAAAGATTCAAATACCCATCCAAGTTGGAAATTCATCAACAAAACCACACTGAGGAGATGCTGTCTATTTGCTCTCAGCGTGAAAAGCAATTCATTCAGCCATCACACCTGCTGACACATCAGCGCGTTCACACAGACAAGAGACTTTTAAAATATCTAAACTGCAGGAAGTTCTATTTAAAAAAGTTCCAGGGAATTGATGGCTCATCAACAAGTTCACGCTGATGAAGTCCATTTGTGCGGTCTCATTCTGTCTCTGGATTCGATTGATTAACTAATCTCACTGTACACCAGCGTATCCATATGGGGAGAAGCCGTTCTCCTGTCCCGAGTGTGGGAAGATATTTGCTCATTTATCCATCTGTTAAATAACAGTGGGTTCACACTGAGGAATGACTTTTAAAATGTCAAAATTGCAAGAAATACTGTAAAACTTCCGGTGAATCAAAGCTACATCAACGTGTTCACAATGACAAGAGACCGTTTTGTGCTCTCACTGTGGTACTGGGGTCAAGTGATCATTTTACCTCACTCTACATAAGCAAATTCACAATGGGGAGATGGTGTTCCCATGTTCTGCGTGTGAGAAAACATTTACCGCTTCACCCAGCCGTTTGGTACACGATCGATTCATTTTGTGAATACACCATACTCCTGTCTTGAGTGGAGGAACGGATTCACTAATACGTCTGCGCTGCTGATACAACAACGAGTTCACGCTGGAGCGAGGCCGTTCACCTGCCCTGACTATCGGAAAGGATTCATTCCGTCACCTATCCTGGTCAGTCGTCAGAATATTCACAAATGAAATCTGTTTCATATCTATATGTTTCATTGTTGTACGTTTGTTGGAAGAAAATGAACCAAACACTTTGCACCACAGAATAATTTGACTTAAAGTCTATTTTAGTTAATTCGGATTTTAGCATTGAGGTCGTGGCCACAGAAACATTCAAACTGTTAGAACAACCCCGCAGCTTCGACTCTTGCAGACTACAATTCTTGGTGTTGTGGCTTGAGGGTTGTCACCAGGAAAGAGCTTTGCCCTTATTTAATGTGATTTGATTTGGTTTCACTGGAGGAACCGATCACGGGCAGTGTCGTTTTAAGGTCGGGGGCTGGACATTGAGGTGCACGTGAGGGACAAAAAAAAATCAATAAAAAGATCTGGGAATCTCTAATTCACTGTTTTTAAGGATGGTAGAATCTGAAACCCACAAAATTTTTGCGAATTAAGATGGACTTTGTCAAAGGCCTTACTGAAGTCCATGCAGACAAAATCCACTGCCTCACCTTCATCGATTGTCTTCTTCACTTCTTCAAAATCTCTACCAAGTTAGTGAGACACGACCTCCCCTTTTAAAACCACGTTGCCTCTCGCTAATACCTCCACTGATTTGCGGGTGGGAGTAAATCCTGTCTCGAAGAATACTCTCTAATAATTTCCCGACCATTGAGATAAGGCTCACCAGCTTGTAATTATATGGATTATCTCTGTCACCCTTCATAAACAAAGGAACAACATTGGCTATTGGCCAATCCTCTCCGATCTCCCCTGTAGCCAGTGAGGATACAAAGGTTTCCCTCAAGACCACAGAAATTTCCTCCCTTGCTTATCTCAGTATTCTGGGGTATATCCCATCAGACCCTGGGGACTTGTCTCCCTTCACGTTTTACAAGGCCCCCAATACCTCCTCACTTTTGATCTCAATATGACCTAAACTTCAGACCCTTCCCCAGACTCATCACCCACCACGTCCTTCTCTATGGTGAATACTGATGCAAGGTACTCGTTTAACATCTCACTCAGTCCCTCTGGCTCCACACATAAAACCCCTTTCCTGTCCTGGAGTGGGCCAACCCTCTGCCTGGCTACCCTCTTGCACTTTATGTATGTGTGAAAATCCTTGGAATGTTCCTTAATCCTGTTGGCAAAAGATTTTTCATGACTCCTTTTAGCCCTCCTGACTCCTTGCTTAAGTTTCTTTCGACTTTCCTTGTATTCCAAACTTGCTTCGTGTGTTCCCAGCCTCCTAGCCTTGAGGGATGCTTCCTTTTTCTTTTTGATTAGGCTCACAATATCTCTCGTTATCCAAGGTTCACTAACCTTGCCATACTTATCCTTCACCCTTACAGGAACGTGCCGGTTGTGAGTTCTCAGCAACTTACACATGAAAGCTTCCCACATATCATATGTTTATTTCACCGCAAACATCTGCCTCTAATCTATATTCTTCAGTTACTGCTTAATATTGTTGTAATTAGCCTTCCCCCAATTTAGCACCTTCATCTGACAACTACACCTATCCTTATCCATCAGCACCTTAAAGTTTACTGAATTGTGATCATTGTTCCCGATCTGCTTACCCACTGAGAAGTCGACCACCTGGCCAGGCTCATTCCCCAATACTAAGTCCAGTATGGCCCCTTTCCTAGTTGGACTATCCACATACTGTTTCGAGAAGCCTTCCTGGAGGCTCCTTACAAACTCTGCCGATCCGAGCTCCAACAACTAAGCGAGTCCCAGTCAATATATGGGAAGTGAAAACCACCCACGACAACAACCCTGTTTATTTTACATCTTGCCAAAATCTGCCTGCATACCTGTTCTTCTATCTCCCGCTGCGGCCAAGTCAGTTCGCTCAGTAAATGAAGTGGCCAGATAACGTTTGCAGAAACAAATGCAACCCAGCCACCCAGACGTTAAATGTAGAATTGCCCGTCATCAGGCATGTTATCCATTGCACGACTGGCCAAATTGATAATGCCGCAGCATAAATCACATCCTGCAGAGTTATGGTATTAACAAGGACATGAGCCGATATGGTAGCAGTTACAAGATGAACAACTAGCAAAGATAATTAAAGTTACTGCTTCACTTCAATCGTCCCCACTTTCAGAAATGGCGAACTTCGCTGAAAGAAATGCAAACCGCATTTGCCATCAGGCGCCTGCTTCTGTGTTGTCTCTTTCTTTGCTGGAGATCCCCATCATCCTAGTCACAGTCAGTCTGTAACTTTGTTCCGTACTCCAGTGGAATAGACTTTCATGCTTTGTACCATTGCCTTTTGAAGTCAAGATTATTCATAAATTGAGTGAGAAGCTTCTAATTATTTTTTGCCTGGGGTATAGAATCGTACGTGTTAACCGACAGCGATTATTGTTGTCTACCCTCCAGTATAGCTCAGCGCCTCCAAAACTACACCTATTAGCATCAGCCTGTCATGTACCTTCCTGTGTGCATCTGCTGTACAAGATAAAATTATGGCCACTCGGTTTTCTCCACCCAGAAACCAAACGCGACAATCTGATACGTTTCAAACCATTTCAACAGGAGCAGGACTAGAAGCAGGGTATGACCCAGGATAGTTGGCAGAGAAAACATTCCTGGAATCAATATATGGACGGATCAGGAAGATGAAATCCTGGTTTCTCTTTACGCAGATGTGCGAAAAGAAAAGATCAGTTTTCAACTGTATTACATTCCGTAGTCTTGCTTTCCAGGCAAAGATTGACTTCGTGATCTGCCTGTGATTGTGTCAAGTAATTAATCGTCCTGGGGGCTGGACAGCCAGACAGAGCTGGAAATGATACAGCGACGGAAACAGGAAGAAATTAGACTTTGAAGTGTTTAGAATTTTCTGTGTGTCGGTTGTTTCAGTGAGGAAGATTTGCCTGATTTGTCCGATTCACACGACCCACAGTGATTGTGTGGAGTGGTGATGCTGTGAAATTTATTGCCACAAGAAGCACCGAGACCTGAAAATTGAGTGTTTTCCAGAAGGAAGTAGATATACTTCTTCGGGCTAAAGGAATCAACGGGTATGGAAAGAAATAAAAGCAAGATACTGAGATTGATTATGGATCATGATCATAATGAATGGTGGAGCAGACTCCGAGAGTTGTGTTAACTGTCCCATGTTGTACAAGCAGTAAAGATGATCATATCAGGTCAGGTTTCATTGAATGACGAAACAGACTCGGAGGACTGAATGGCCGAATTCTCCTTCCGTATCTTATGATCATTCAGAATATGATTGTAGTCAAAATAGAAGCAGTCCCACGGACACAATTCGCAGAGTGATTGGAAATGTGCAGTAAATATTCCAACGGGTGTAAGCACAGTGCACAGTCTCAAAACACGATAGCAGTCATTTCGGCTCAGTGACTAGAAAAATCGAACTGTCCGAGGATCATGGAGGGGTGAAGTGGGAGGGGACGCGTCACATGCTGACTGACTTCTGAGTCTGCCAAACAGCATTCTAAGACCAGGGACGTCTAGTCAACAACCATTGCAATATGTTCCGGTCCTCTAGGACCCAATTTTTCTCTTTCGAGGAATTAGGGCAATAATCTCCATTTGTTATCTCCTTCCAAGATAGGTTGCTCTGCTTGTCTAAAGTCATTTGATTTCCTGAATAATCATCAACTTCAGCTATGAGAAGGTGACAGTGTCCAGCTGACTTCCACAAAATCAATAATCCTGAAAGTGTCCAAATTATTCTATTTATTTCAGCTTGCCTTTCATAGTCATTAAAGATACGCATGTATTCCCGAACTCTAAAATTCACATTTTTTTTCTTCACAGTTATACCCATCCCAATCTCTGCCATCTCCTGCAGAAGCACAACGTTCTAAAGTACCTGCACTCATCTCACTCAGGCCTCTTGCACAATCCTAATTTGTATGGCTTCACAATTAGTGATCTTTTTCTTTTCAATCTCACGTCGTATATGCTCTGGAATTTCGTTCTTAAAATGTTCCTGCTCTCTGCATCGGTGTTCCTGAATCTTTTCATCCGTAACCAAACTTCCTGTCACCTGCTCTAATATCTCCTGTACACACAAACAAAACATTGTGCAATGACGGAGACCTGATATAAGAACAGAAAGTCGTGGTGGATCTTAACAGGTCTGGCAGCATCTGTGAAACACTAGCATTCCCAATCAAAATTACTGTTCTTCGAAACTGATACAAGTGGAAAATTGTGGGGTTTTATTCTGTACAGAAGGGTAGGGAGGAGTATGAAAGCCTGAGAGAAGGTAAAAGAAGGTTAGAAGGCGAAGGAGATTAAAGGAGACGGAGAAAATTTTGATAAGAGATGTAGAAAGGTGGTAACAGCAGAAAAAAATACAAACATGGAGCATTTTCTTTGTGTGTGTGTTAGGAGGTTGCAGTCATAGGACGGGGGAAACGCAACAGAAATAAAGGGAATTGTAGCAGTGCGCAAATTGATTGTTAACATAAGATCGGGTGTGAAATAGAAATTGACCATAGTTCGGGATAAAATGTCGCTGGCTATGTAAGGTCCTGTAAAAACTCATGCTGGCATGCCAGTAGCATGTGGGCACGAAATTCGCAGCGATGGAAATCTCGTTTAGGTAAAATCAGTATAAGGAAAATTAAAATGCAAAACAGCGATAAAATACAAACTTTATTACAGACATAGGAAATGAATAATAGATAATGGCAGTTAAACAATCTCTCCCCAGTGTGAACTTGCTGGTGTTTCACCATGGTGGGCGACTATGTGAATCTCTTCCCACAATCCGTGCAGGTGAACAGTGCCTTCCCTGGTTGACAGCACCGATGTTATTTCTGCAACATTTGGTTTGAATTGAATTGAGTTCGTTCCTATGCACTTCAACGTTTCTCCACGTTCGGACAGTATTTCTGTTTCGATAAATCAAACATTTGGCTGAAGATTGGTTCAAACAAGGAATGCATGGACAGTTTCTCACAAATTTGAACAGGGCTTTTTCCTCCCATGTTCCAAAACAGATGACATACAAATAATGATATAACAGGCGACTTCACCTGATCCTGATAGAATGTTTGGCTCAATTTTCAATCGATCCGTCAATTTCCGATTTTCCCCTTCTCATTAACTGTGAAAATCATTTTAAACAGAAGATCATCAGAGCAAGAGTATTCAAAATCACAACGACAGTTTGAAATCACAGACTTGAAAGAATCTGATAATTTCTGGGAAGTGCTAGGAAAATTTGTACAAGAAAACCTGCCAGACTTTCATTGAATCTTGACTGTTTCACGAAAAAAAATTCAAGGAAGGAGAATTGTCACCAAGTCTGAGTCTAAACAGCACTACAGCCTCTATCACACCAGAGAGACATGGGAGAGACAAATGTAAAACGAGAGGGGTTTTATATTTCTACAACGGCACCGGAAATTTGATAGAATTTCCCAAACCCTCCACCTCCATCACCTGGAAGGACCAAGAAAGCAGGTGTCACACGTTTCCTTCCAACTCACTTGCTGTCCTGTCCTGTCTAATATTCAGTACTGGAGCATCAGGAACTTCCTATATTTCAATATCTGAGCTAGAAGCAACAGGAAGTTCTGAACAAAAATCGCTTGACTTTAAACGTTTCCTCTGCTTTCTCCGCTCAGAGGTTGCCAGATTTATTGAGTTTCAGAGCTTTAACATCTTCAGCTCTTTGTTTTGTTTTATGAAAAAGTGATATTAATACTGATGATGTAGACAGAGGTGAGTAGTGGGCAGATAGGTAAAGCTGGCGCGAAAGGGAGCAACAAAATAAAATCAGGCCGGTAAACAATTGTTGGTACTGATCCAGGGAAGAAAATAAATTATTTCGGTGAATTGGGGGCTATGAATGTGTGAAAATGGACTGACTCGATCCTCTGATGTTTGGCTGAAGCCTTGTCCAGAGACACAAAGCATGTACAGTTTCGCCCCGCTGTGCATGGTGCTTTTTCCTTCCATTTTCAAAGTCTGGTCACATTCCATTTGCAATACATTGAACAACTCCATAGATCATAAATCCTGATTCTCTGAACAGGAATCAAATCTAGCAGCAGGAAAGCCCAACTCTAACCACTAGAACTCCAGTGAAGACAGGAGAGCGCACACCTTTTCTCAATGATGTTGTTGTTTATTCTTTTTACTATTTTAGAGCATGTTAACCAGAGAGAAGCTTCACCTGCGAAACTGTTATATCATCGAGCTTTTTATTTGTTTCCAACACGGAAAGAGCCCTCCAGCACAGAGTCAACGCCTCCGGTCCAGTGGTCTTTCTTCAAAATTGGGTGTGAACATACAGTGGCAGACAAATCACTTTCACCACACGGTCTTGTTTGCAGGCTCCAAATAGAACGCATGCCCTTCGTACAATAAAAAACAGCTTGCCTACAGTGAATAAGGGATGTTTTCCACGGCTCTCCTGTCCGTTTTACTCCCCCATTGTTTACTCATCACTCTGCAATTTATACTGCCTCAACTCGTTCTTCAACAAACGTGTTGTTACATGGTCTTAACAGGGATAATACACTGGATCCAGAGTCTCTTCGCTCTGCAATACGACAGACATTGGATAGTTACCTGATCCAGAGAACAGGGATAATATAATGGGTTCAGAGCTCATTTTTTCTCAGCTCTGTTGTAGTAATCTATGTCTTGTGACTTACAATAGCGTAGCCTATTTCACTCCGTCAGTGATCAGGAATCACAGAACAACAACAACCTAAAGAGTAGAGTATAAGAATATGTTCCGGAGTTTCACAAGAACTTAATGGCATACTAAATTACATGAGTAAAAACATGGACAAAGCGATCGGTTACAATGAGTGTTTTCAATCAGGGAAACAAAACAAATCAGTTTTCAAACATTTCCGGAGAAAATTTTAGATTTTAGGTCCAGGTAGCTGAAGGCACGATCACCCTTAGTAGGATGTTAAAAATCAGGGTGAGGATATCTGGAAATGGAGCTCCATGCCCATGGCTCAATAGCACAAAGTACTGCTGATACGGGAGATTTGAAATAATGATATTGAACTGTTCGCGAAGTTCAGCAGGTCTGGCAGCATCGGTAGAACACCTTCAAAAGGACAGTCATTGTAACTGGAAGATTAACTGTTTCTGTCTCTATTACCCTGCCAGTGTTGCAGTAGAGACTGAGGAATCCCCGCACACATCTTTTGTTTCCTTCTTTCTCTCTCTCTCTCTCACACACACACACGCACGCACACACACAGAGACACACACACACGCTCGCGCGCACACACACAGACACAGACACAGACACAGACCCACACACACACACACACACAGATTGCTGCAGCTTCCCACTTCTTGACATTGATTGTATTGGAATCACAATTGTTCAGCGATCTGCCCTTCTGCTGTGCCAGAGGATTTCTTGCACTACTGAAGTAGACAATTGGGAACCATGGGAAAATGTCCCAAACCGTTCCTTATCGTTGTATCTATTCTCAGTAAGTATCTCAATCTTTGCAAAAGATTATTTTTATATCACAATGTGTTGCTAAAATAATAGTAACGGTGACGATAATGTTGATAAATATGAGGCTGATGCTGACTGTCTTTTCTTTCTTACTGCATTTTATGCTAGATTGGAGCCAGCAGGATCCAGTGGAACAACTATTTGTTGAAATAACAGTTGATGAGGCAAAGAATGTCACATAAATTTGCATTTTGAATTTAAACACTTATGCATACTGGTACTTTCAACGTGCTGGGCAGCCGCACAGTTACCATTTAGGCTTTTTACGCGCAGTGTGTACAGAGGCAACGGCATTAGTGATCCACTTTCTTCTATGCTTTATAAAACTGACAAGATCGCCGAACTAACAATCAGCACAATTCCCTTCTCTGAAAGTGCCATGTATCACTGTGTCCTGCAACCTACTCTGTTGCAGACATAACGCGGATTCCACACAAAAGACTACGATGAGAGCTTCCGTTAGTGCTCATTGGAGGACGCCCTCACAAACAGAATTCACTCTGAGCAATGACACAACCACAAGACTTGTTAAAAAGTTATGAAACACATAACGCTAAAGGAGAGCATTCGAGGTTCGCATGCATAATTAGCCTCTGTTAGTTCTGTTCATACTACATATTAGCTTTGTAAATCGTCCTCTGATATTTGTTGCTTTTCGATTCCGATCCCTCTCTAATTGAAAGCGATCAATCCTCTCTCCACGCGACACACAACATTGTAAAATCTTCCTTCGCACAGAACTAATATGACTTCACACCTAGCATTTTCACATTAGTGAAAATATATTCTCCCCGGCAGTGGGTACCGAATTTTTTCATAGTGAATAGTCTCGAGCTTCCTGGTTGTTGCTAGATCTGCATACTTACAGGGAAGTGGAGCGTATTCTAATACATTTCTGAGTTCTGTCCTGCAGACGGTGACAGGCTACAGGGAGACAAGACGTGAGTTACTTGCTAATTCCTATGTTCTGAACTGCTGGTATGATCACACTTATGTGGCTGTTCCAGTATCTGTGGAAAGGAAACCCCCGGGATGTTGAAAGTGTTGTTTCAGCGAGGCAGAGGTATTGCAATTCAGCGATAATAGTAGGACTGTGTTTTGTTGAAGACAGTAATGTAAAGGTTGCTTTGAACTATTCGATTCAGGTTTGAATACTATTCAGGTCTTGGTGCATTTGCACGCAAAATCTGCTAAATATTGTACAAACATCATCAAACAGGTGGACTTCTTAGAACCCAGGTCATAACAATACAGTCAGTTCCCAAGCAAGTCTCCAAGCTCTCGAAGGCACACAGGGTCTGAGACGGGGCTTCTTTGTCGGCATAGCTCGGTCAAGGAGCAACACTGAGGTCTGTACTTTCAGTCCCTGGCCAAAGTGGGAGAGTGTCATTGATGAAGTAGGTGAAAATAATGGGTTCTTAGCACTCTTCCGAGTAACTCCTGCAAAGACGACCTCGGGCTGAGATGTCTGGTAGCTATTACATCTGTTCTAGGTATGACTTCAAACAGCTGAGAGCTTAACAGATTTTATTTATCACATTATACAAGGTGAAGTTTCACTAACAAAGATATATCCTGTAATGCCAGCTGTCAGCTGCGATAAAGTTAAAATGACAGTTGTGTAAATTGTGGTCACGAAAAATGTGCTGCAGTACTATCCAATCTCAGGGACCTCAGGTCACTGACCTGAGAGACGTCGTACCGAGTCCTGAATCCAACAGTGATTGGTTAACTGGTAAGATCAGAAGTGAGAACTCAACTAATCACATCGCGGTGGAACGTCACTCAATTGCCCAATGAGTGAAGGCTGTCCGTGATCTGAGCTCAATCTTTCAGATAAGACGAAAACTGTCGGGGTCTTTTGGTGTTCTGGTGTTGTCCATACCTCACAGCCAGAAGGCTCTGGGTTTAAGTCCCGTACAACAGGTGTGTCATAAGATTTCTGAACAGATTAATCAAAAAATATTAAAACAAAGTTTTTTTTTTTGGTTTTGATCAGATGGAAACTGATGTCATGTGTTCCCTGAGCACATTCCTGATAATCATGACTATTCTGCATGGTGAGTCTGACCTAAAACCGTCAATAAGTATTCTTTAGCTTATATTTACTCACATACTTGTAACAACTTTTCCGTATTTGTTACAGGAACGAGTAGTCAAGATTCAGTTTCCCAGAGCCCACCTCAGTTATCGGTTGAGGAAGGACAAACGGTAATGTTGAACTGTGGTTACAAATCGTCGGCTGCTAGGGCTCTCTTCTGGTACGTCCAACATCCTGGGGAAGCTCTGAGATATTTACTGAGGGCGTACAAGGATGAAGAGTGGGAGAGCTCACCAGCTTTCCGTGACCGGTTTTCTGCCAATTTGGACAAAGTCAAAAAAGTGGTCCCTTTGAGAATTAATGAAACCCGTCTGTCTGACTCAGCCATCTATCACTGTGCACTGAGTTCCACTCTGATACAGAGACCCAGTCAGCCAATACAAAAACCGAAAAAGACACACTCACCTCCCCTCTCTGTATCAGATCTGTAACTTTTACTATGTATTGTTAATAGGATCAAAATCACAGTACAAAGAGCACATCACCTTTTGGAACTCTTTCGATGGTGCAGAATGCAGGACATTCAACATAAACTGCCTGCTTAAACCGCTGCGAGTTTTCTTCATGGTCAGCGATCAACTCGTTTAATAGAAAGTTCTGGTAGTGTTACCATAACAATTTACCATTACCCATCAGTAACTGAAATCAAAGATTAGCTGCGTTGACTGAAAACACATGATAGACACTTCTATTTTGCTCAGAGGTCAAGTGTGTGGAATGAATTACCAGAGGAAGTGATCGATGCGGGAACAATAACAACGTTTAAAAGGCATTTGGTTAAATACATGAATTTTAAAAAAAATTAAGAGGGATATAGGCCAAGCACAGGCAGGTGAGACTAGTTTAGTTTCGGATTACGATCAACATAGACTGGTTGAACCGAAGGGTCTGTTTTCGTGCTCTGTGACTCGATTAATCGAATTGAAGAAAATAGCAGTTTCATTATTATTAATTACCCCAAACAGTTTTCGTTGTTCAGTCAAGTTCATTTCATACCAATATTGATAACCAAACGATGCTAAAGGAAACAATTGTGGAAAAAATGGTAAGTTTGTGAGAAATACACGAACTTCACTGAGTGGAACGGCAAGTTCGGTGGACTAAATTACGTTCTCCAGCTCCTTTTTTCAATGTTATTTTGACAATACATCGGAAGTAATGGACTGGAGAACAAAGCAACTGTGAGCCCATTGGAGGTACATTTGCGAACCTGTCATAAAAATTCCACATGGCAGCGAAACGGGCTATGACTCAACATGAGCTCTGAGATTAAACAATTCAGCTTCATCTCCCTCTGTGCAACTCTGCCATCAGTTCTGCAAACATATCAACCATTCTTATTTACTCATTCCTGCCTGCTGTAGCCTTTTTAACTATGAAGTTCTAAAATTGAAAAATGCTCACCCTTCATCGATACTCACTCGAACTGCATTTCTCTCGATTTTCAGCATATTCCCTGACCTTCATGATATTGATTAGGATAAAACGAGGACGCAAGCTTTAATATCCGTTTCTTTCTGTTTTTATGTAGATGTAAAGCGTGCAGACTCGGTCTCACAGTAGCAGATTAGAGTGATACAGTTTGAGGGAGATTCGGTGACCATTAATCTCAGCTATTCTGCCAGAGCTGACAAACATTGCTTACGATTGTATCGTCAAGGTATCTGTAAATCCCCTACGTTCCATAAATACATCCATACCTACGGAGATGTTTTCAGGCCAGAATGGCGTTGCCATTAGGTTTTCTGCATTTCTGGACATTTCGTAAACTGAGGAGAATTTCACCATTGGTGAGCTGCGGCTGTCTGACTGCAGTACACTACTACGGGCAGAGAGATACTGTGGAGAACAAAGAAGAACAAAGAAAACTTACAGCCCAGGAACAGGCCCTTCGGCCCTCCAAGCCTGTGCCGATCCAAATCCACTGTCTAAACCTATCGCCCAATTCCTAAGGATCTGTATCCCGCTGCTCCACACCTACTCATGCATCTGTCCAGACACACCTTAAATGAATCTACCGTGCCTGCCTCTACTACCTCTGCTGGCAACGCGTTCCAGGCACCTACCACCCTCTGTGTAAAGTACTTTCCGCATGTATCCCCCTTAAACTTTTCTCCTCTCACCTTGAACGTGACCCCTCGTTGTTGAATCCCTCATCCTGGGAAAAAGCTTATCTCTATCAACCCTGTCTATACCCTTCATGATTTTGAAGACCTCAATCAGGTCTCCCCTCAATCTCCTTTTTTCTAATGAAAACAATCCTAACCTACTCAACCTCGCTTCATAGCTAGCACCTTCCATACCAGGCAACATCCTCGTAAACCTTCTCTGTACCCTCTCCAGAGCTTCCACATCCTTTTGGTAATGTGGCGACCAGAACTGTACACAGTATTCTAAATGCGGCCGAACCAAAGTCTTGTACAATTTTAACATGACCTGCCAGCTCTTATACTCAATACCCCGTCCGATGAAGGCAAGCATACCATATGCCTTCTTGACCACTCTATCCACCTGTGCAGCCACCTTCAGGGTACAATGGACCTGAACTCCCAGATCTCTCTGCTCATCAACTTTTCCCATGGCTCTTCCGTTTGCAGTATAGTTTGCTCTAGAATTAGACCTCCCAAAATGCATCACCTCACACTTGCCCGGTTCGAACTCCATCTGCCACTTCTCCGCCCAACTCTCCAGTCTATCTATATTCTCCTGTATTCTTTGACAATCCCCTATGCTTTCTGCTCCTCCCCCAATCTTCGTGTCATCTGCAAACTTACTGATCAGACCACTTGTGCCTTCTTACAGATCATTTATGTGTATCACAAACAACAGTGGCCCCAGCACTGATCCCTGTGGAACACCACTGGTCACCTTTCTCCATTTCGAGAAACTTCCTTCAACTACTACTCTCTGTCTCCTGTTGCTCAACCAGTTCTTTATCCACCTAGCTGGAACACCCTGTACACCATGTGACTTCACTTTCTCCATTAGTTTACGATGGGGAACCTTATCAAAGGCCTTACTAAAGTCCATGTAGATGACATCTACAGCCCTTCCTTCATCTATGAACTTGGTCACTTCCTCAAAGAACTCTATTAAGTTAGTAAGGCATGATCTCCCCTGCACAAAACCATGTTGCCTATCACTGATAAGCCCATTCGTTTCCAAATATAAATAGATTCTATCCCTCAGTACCTTCTCCAGCAACTTTCCCACCACTGACGTCAGACTGACTGGTCTGTCGTTACCTGGAATATCCCTCCTACCCTTCTTGTACAGGGGGACAACATTAGCAATTCTCCAGTCCTCCGGCACTTTACCTGTGTTTAAGGATGCTACAAAGATATCTGTCAGGGCCCCAGCTATTTCCGCTCTCGCCTCCCTCAACATCCTGGGATAGATCCCATCCGGTCCTGGGGATTTGTCCATCTTACTATCCTTTAGCCTACCCAACAAAATGAGACAAAAACCAAAATGAACCTTGTATTAAAACATTGTTGCAACGTTCGGAAAGTGAGAAAACTCAGGACAAACTTCGATTTTGTATATATTGCCAAATGTACTAAATTCATATCAAACTAGATCGTTGGTAAGCCAGGAGCCACAGATGTAACATTTGGTTAAGTGTCTTCTGATCCCTTAAGATATTATACATTCTGAATACAAATTGAAAGGTGTGATTAGAGAATGTGTTCCATTTTGTAAATTAGATGTATGAGGAAAACAATTCGACCCGAATTGTCTGGCATGGTGAATCAGCCGTTCAGAACGGCAAACTAAACAAAGTTCAGTTGGCTGTACGAATGATGTATGATGAATAATGATGTCAAAACCACCAGTTAAATTCACAAACCAGCTAAAGTCACAATGAAGGTCTGGCTTTCTCAACTTCTCCAGTAACCTGACGCACCCCCAGGTGAACGAACACCAGTATTCTCTCGAAGGAGAGAAGAGCCCTGTAGTTCTCCAGGACTGTGTTGATAACTTTATTTCTATCATAGGTAAATGGAGAAGTAGGTGAAAACTATCATGGAATGCTCCGGACAAGGAGAACAAAGAGTTTGCTTTTAGATGGAGTTGTATTTAATGGTTTCAGATTACTCAAAGTGTTTCGATTATTTTGCAGCAAACATGATCATACAGTTTTCACTTTCGATTTTCGGTACTGTTGGCTATTTGATAATCTGTTTTGGTACCCTGAACACACCACAGATATCCCAATTCAATGTTTTTTTTTCAAATCCTCCGTGGTCACCAATCCCTTATCCTGCTTTTGAGTGTCCCCTTTCCCCCGTTTAGATCATGAATCCTTACTTCTTGATGTGTGCAAGTGTCTTTAACTTTGAACAGTATTGAATCAGATTATTTTAATTATGTGGATCTTACCCAACTGGCGATCTGTTCAATACTGATATTTCAAATCAAAACATATTTACAACTTTGCTGTGAATTTAGTTTTCGAAACAACGATCAATGTTATGGCTGCTTCCAGAACAGTTGCGGAAATACGTAGAAATACCCAAAAAACGCTGTCAAGTCATCCCTCAGACAGTTAGTACAATCATCAAAATCAGTGTTCGATTTGAACGATTTCACATGTTGTTGTTTAGGATTGTGCTTGGTCTTTTACCGCACAGCTAAGTATCTGACCTGCTCTTACAAAGAAGTCAGAACAGACAGCAGCTGTGACCCAGAAAATTGCAGCAGTTGTTGTAGAAGGTTTTTTTTTCTCTCTCTCTCATTTACATCATTATGAGGCTAAATTGGACAGTAGTAGATCGCGGTATCAGACAGCTTCAAATCCGAAATGGTCACTTGGTACAACTTGTCTGTTTGCTGGACTGTGTCAGAAAACCTGGTATGAGTGAAATATACTTTAAATGTGTCTCCGTTGCTTGTATTCGTCCACAGTCTGAACTCCGGCTGTCTTCCTGGATATTGATACAGAAATTAATAGCGTTTGCAGTTTAAGTGCAGTTTAAAGCGACGTCTTTTCCCTCTGTCTGTGTGAGCAAGGAATCCCACAGTGCAAAGAGTTTCTATTGCTCAGATCTGAAACGTGTGGTTAGAAAAAACAGATTAAATATTGAATTGATGATGAGAGTTCACAGTCACCCATGCAGGAAACAAACAAACAAAAGGTGGGAATTGGAGCACGAAAAGCGCTTTTGGCCATCAGGCCCATTTGTGTGTGTGTAAGCTTTACCCACTTCCTGTCAGACTAACAGTAAATCCTTCCAACCATTTCGTTCTCATGAGTATGTCGAGATTACGTTTCAACGTCTCTTTGCACTTTTCCTTAACTGCTCCTTGTGCTGCTGAAGCCACATTTGACGAAAACTCTGGCTGAGGATGTCTCTTCTAAATTCGTTATTTAATCTATTCGGGAACAAAAACCTGAAACCTCCTTAAGGGAAACATCCTCTCTCGGTCTACTTCGTCATTCTTTTTATCATTTTAAAGATATACACGAGATAACTCACTTGCCTTCTCATCAGCAGATAAAAAAAAAGAATGGGGTACGGCGTGAATTCCGAGTTGATGTTCTTTTCAATGCTGGTTGATCGCTGGAAATAGCTTTTTGATTCTGTTAGACGTCATAATACCCTGTCTGTAAGAAAGTGCTCACAATATCTCAAGTATATCCCAAAAACAGGCTAAATTCAGGTTAAACGTGAATACTTTGATTTTGTTTGAAATTTATTCACCAAGAAAGTAAATCCGAATTAAAACGTTAAACTTCTAACCGATAATGAAGTTCACGTATATCAGAGTAGAAATGAAGAGTTGCATCACTCCGGGATTCGGGAGGCCTTTATGTACCTTCGTAACCAGTAGACCATTGAGCAACAAAAAAACTGCGAGAATTCGCTGATGTTCTTTCGATGTCACCTCCTGAAGAAAATACAATAGAATGAGTTCAGATCATTGCACCAGATTAGTCTGATGCCAGTTTGGTAACTGCAAATTCTGTGTCTATTGTGGAGGACTGTGGAATTGCGAATAAATTCTACTGGCCAGAGAGAAAGTCTAGTAAATATCGACAGATTGTTTCTATCTGACTTGAAAAACCATGAGATCTCTGAGTAAGATTTAGAGAGGTAACCAACCGACCGGAGCGACTGTTCACTCTCTAATTGACATGAAAGACGTTGGATTCCCAGCTTATGAGAGGGAGAGGGGTTGCTCTCTACTTACTTGAGAGACATATTGTTCCTTTATTGAACTGACATTTTGATGTCTTATTGTCCATACTTTTTTGACGTGTAGGAATTTCGATAGTCGAAGACACAAGTTAAAGTGAATTGAGCAGGAAAAATAAAACAGCTTGTTTTATGCTTTGGATGTTATTATAGTCTATAAATCTCAATATCGGTGGAGAATGCAAGTACAATCAGTGTTAACTTTCAGAAAAGCATGAAAAACATTCATATCATGGAATGATATCTGCACAGTTACAGAATGTGGAAAAAAGCGAAGTGAATGAAACTAATTATTCCACTCTTTCAGAGAGCAGGCGCAAACAAAATATTAGGATGGCCTCAATCTCTATTACATGTGTCTATGATTTTGATTATTTATTTTTCCCCAGCTGTTTGCTCTTCAGTGACTCTGTTACGAAGGGAACACATTAGCCACAACTCTCTCAAAATCCAGTAGCCCCGGATATAACTGAACGGCGCCACAAACTTTCTGTTTTCATACAAAGCAGCAATTTCATCCAGGGCCAGGCCGGTTGCAGTCTTGCATTCAATTCCGTTTGTTGCTTTGACTCTTGCCCACTATTTCTGCTCTGTGTTACTTGAGAGATTGTTGCAACGATCACTGTTTGTTATTGAGCAGAACCATGATGTGCCGGTGTTGGGCTGAGATGGACAAGATCATAAAATGGACGACAGCAGGTTGCAGTCCAAATGGCTTATTTGAACTCACAAGCGTTCTGAGCGCTGCTCCTTCATCAGTTGAAGCGAAGAGAAGTACACAGGCACAGAGCACTCAATATATTGTATGAAAGGTGTGAGTGGAGTGTTGACAGACTAAATAAGTCTCTGCAGGTGATAAATAAAGTTTCAGTAGGTGTGAGTAAAGTGTCAACAGCTGAAAAGAAGTGAAGGGATGAACTATAATCCGATTAATTGAGACAGAAAGATAGCTTCAAAAGAATTTAAAATTAGGTGGTGTTGAAGACGAATGAAATGACTGCAATAACATGATCGGTATAAATGTCGCATGTCGAGGGTCTAACCGAAGTAACAAGCAATCTAAAAATGTGAAAATTAATTAAGATAAAGAGATCATAACAAGTTATCAAGGTGATGGTGTCATAACAGAGCAGTAAGGAAGGTTTTACAGATCCAGACAGTATGGTGCAGTTACATGAAGAGTGGAATGGACACAAAATCACGGTTAAGGCTGTCTTCACGGGTACAAAACATTGCTATCAGTTTCTGCTAAGTAATTCTGCGTTGCAGTGTATCTCAAGAGCGACCTTGGATGAACCTTACTGGAAGATCAGACGCTAATAGTCCTTGACCATTGAAGTATCCCCTGACTGGTGGATGGGGGTGGGGATGGGTTTTGGGGGGAGATTCGGTCTGTTGATTGCTGTGCAGTTTGCATTCATCGGTTGGCATAGTGTCTGCATGCTGTTGCAAATATACCACTCCTCAGAGCATCCTTGCCTGCAGCGTATGTTTTATTAGACAACATTGACCAAGTCACATGGGTATCTGCCGCGTATGTGATGGCTGCTGTTGTCATGTGTGATAGCCGAATCCGTTTCCACTATCTGTGAAATAATTTTGAAAAATGAAGACACAACTTTATTTGTCGTCATTTCTTCTGTCAGACTGAATCATCTGTCTTCAAAGCCTACGGTCCAGATCGGTGAGTTTCTATTCACTGACAGACAGTTTCCTCCCGCCCAATCTCAAAGCACCACCGGTGACACAAGGCAGTGAGGTGAGAGCAGCCTGTGACAAGGCAGCAGATTAAAACATCCACCTTCTTTTTACAGTGCAGACAGGACAATGCTGCTACTCGGGATCTGGGTTGTGTAGATGGTATTTCTGCCTATAATTATATATTGAACAATTCCATTAATTCTCTCATTTCTGGAACATTATTTGAATCTGAATTTGAAGTATTCATCGATTGTATCTTTTCCTTATTGAACCTTCTTTTCAGATCTACGTCATGGAGATTCCTTTATTCAATCGCTGTCTTCAGACGGAAGGAGATGTGGCGAATTTAAGCTATTCTATGACACGACCCTGAAAGCCTATTATTTATGCTCGCCCTAGGAACACCGATACTCGAAGCCCGAGTTTATTCCGTGAAAACAAGATAGTCTCATTTTGAGGTGATTTCGCTCAATCCTGCTTCTCTGTCGACCTCCAGGCAGTGAATGCATGCAAAACAAGGTTGTCAATTGGTCAAGGAATTCAGCAGTTCTGGCAGCTTCTGTCGAGAGGAAGATGAGTCAATGTTTCCAGTCCGGTGGACCATTTTAAGAATAAATTCATCACGTTCCCGTGACTAAAACTAACTGAATCTCCAATGATTTACTGAAAATTCAGACTCAGAGTGATGGACAACACAATGCACCCAGATAAATATATGTTTATGCTTCGGATTCAAATGTACTGTCTCACATGATGTTGAATCACAATTGCTCACGTCTCTATTTCTGTTGCTCTGTACCCTGTATGATTCGCGATTGCATTCGCTCATCCTTCTGCATATCACCCCTTCTGTCCCTGTCTCAGGTTTGTTAATTTGGCTGCCTTGGTTTATGTTATACGGGCTATCCAGTAATGTACTTTATTATATTTTATCTTCCATGAGACCGTGTTCCCGTTATATTACACTTGTATCTGATTATGTTGTTTGGACTATTTTTTTTCCTATTCCAGTTGTGTAAATGTATTAGATTCTATAGTTCACCGTGTAGATCCCTGGCCTTGTCAGCCAGAGACGATTATTTTAATTTCACTAGCGTCTTCCCGAAATTCTAAATTACTTTTGACACGAAAATGAGCGTTTTAAATGCAGTGTGGAACAATAGTAATATAATTCAATTTCTGTTGGGCGTTGGTCTGATCTGTTTGAGATTGGAAATTCTACATCCCTAATTGACCAGCCAGGAATTTCAAGAAGGCAAGAACGAACAGGCGTGAGCAATGGCCTCGTGTGGCCATTGTTTAAATTGCAGAGTGACGGGGAAACAATAGAATCATAACACGATCAAGGTTATGCCTGAATGATTCCTTTCATTGCAGTACTCAGGATCAGGCATTGAACTTCAACATAGGTCAGGAATGAGTCAAGTCATTTCTTTCTGGAGTTAAACACATGAGGTCTCTGTCACATTTGGGGATGTGTCTGTCTGTTGACCTCTGTGGGTGCAAATGAGATTCGATTCACCAAGGGGGTGTAAGCACTGTTTTATCTTGTCAGACTTCGTCCCATTCGTTGTGTCGTTTGTAATTAAAATGTTACATTGAAAACGTCATTTAGATGTGCACTTGAAACGTCTTGTCATATAAAGCTGCGAGCCAAGTGCTGGAAAATAGGAAAAGGAAAAATGACTCGCATTGAGAACATGGGCGAAGATGTTTATTCCTGGGTCGTAAAGACTCGTTGACACGATATTTTTGAAAGAAACGGAATATTATCACTGATGGGTGTGATCCAAATTGAAAAGAAAAGTCAAAAGTCGTAGCATTAAGAAAAGATACGAGAACAAGTAATGTCTTCCTTCATGGTCTGGCGTTTAGGATTCAGCACTGTAAACACCGTGTCTTGGATTCATTTCTCTGTCAAAGAATGAGGAATTTATTTTTCTCTTGAAAAAAAACACTTAAAATGACGATGAGTTTTCAACAGTAAAAATCAGCAAAAACAGAGCAGCTTTGTCAGCATCAGTGAGAGTTCACATCAGAAATGAAAGCATCACATAGGGGCAGGAGCAATAACGAAGGGTCTTCGTCATTCAGCATCTTACACCACTGGGCCACAGTACAACAGAAAGCAGGCTCTTTACTGGAGCAAAAAAGATTCTTAGGGGACTTGAGATGGCAGATGAGGAAAGGTTGGTCCTCCTTTCTGCTACTCTACCGGACCAGAGGGAATATTCTGAGAATCAGGGACACATAAATAAGGCAGAGATGAGGAGAAATTTCTTCCCTTAGAAGATACTGAACTTATGTAATTCTTTACCACTTAGGGATGACGAGGTGTTTTTTTAGTGACATTTATTCATGGCTAAGATAAGTAGATTATTAATCAGCAAGGAAAACAAGGGTTATAGGGAAAGACAGGATAATGAGATTGAGCATTATCAGATCAGTCATCATCTCATTGAATTGCGGAGCAGACTCAATGGGCTGAATGATCTTCTTCTGCTGCTACGTATTATGGTGTTATCATGAAGCCACATAACTAACCTGACTCAGGTTGTGAAGTCTAAACTGATAAAGGACAATTTCGATTCCGAGAATTACATTCTGAAACATTAACTGCTGCACTAGTGTTCATCCCACGCTTGGTTTCCTGTCAGTCTCTGTGGCATAATCATTCAGCGCATGTCGCTGCTTTCCCTAAAGGTCTTGGCTCAAAACCATACAGCGATGTTGTCTTCTTTGTCTGTACCCTGGCTCCTTTGAGCGTATTGTGGACCAGAAAACATGGGTTTCTGGGGGCCACTTTCCCTCTTGGACTGACGCTCAGGTTTTCTTCTGAGTCTCATGGGGATTTCGTTTTCTGGCGCCATCATGTTATTAAGCATCGGTGGTGCTTTGTTCGTCTCCATATTCTTCCTAAACACTCAGTTGCATAAAATCACAGGACGTCTGGGAAATTAAATCTCTTGGTGTCCTGGAATTCACTGCATGTCAGGCTTACAGAATCTGAAACACTCGTAACATTTTAGAAGTGTTCAGATGTATAGTTGCACTCCCAAAATATACGAGGCCATGGTTGAAGTGCTGGTAATTGTTCGGAAGCGTAACCGGATTCGAAATATACACACTGACACTTTATTCACAGATGCTGAACGACCTGCTGAGTTTTTCCAACAATTCCTGTTTGTACTCGCAACTTATAGCATCTGCAGTTCTTTCGTTTTATTTTTTGTTATTTAGCATATTTAGGTGTTTGTTTTTGACTGACGTAGACTTCATGGGCTGCTTTCTATTTTGTAAACATTTTCGACTCTATAGTCAGCTGCAGTCAGATGACTTTCGTCATTCAGAGAAGCGACAGGGCAGCGAATGGAACAAAAGTGCGCTCAAGTCAAGCAGGAGGCCAACACACAGTTACGAAGCTGCCAGATCCATTGTCATTCACGTTTTCTATTGTACCACGAGCTGTATTGTCAAACTGTCAAAATTTTTACCATGGAACAACAAGGTATGGAGCTGAATGAACACAGCAGTCCAAACAGCATCAGAGGAGCAGGAAAGCTGACGTTTTGGGCCGACACCCTTCTTCAGAAATTGGGGAGGGGAAGGAGGTTCTGAAATAATTAGGGAGAGAGGGGGAGGCGGATAGAAGATGGATAGAGGAGAAGATAGGTGGAGAGGAGACAGACAGGTCAGAGGAGTGGATGGACCCAGTAAAGATGAGTGCAGGTGAGGAGTTAAGGTGTGGATAGGTCAGTCCAGGGTGGACGGACAGGTCAACCGAAGGGGATGAGGCAAGTAGCTCGGAGATGGGGGTGGGGCTTGAGGTGGGAGGAGGGGCACCGGGGGGGGGCAAGGACAGGTTAGGGAAGCGGAGACAAGCTGAGCTGGTTTTGGGGATGCTGTAGGCGAGGGGAGATTTTTAAGCTTGTTAAGTCTGCATTGATACCATCTTGCTGCAGAGTTCCCAAGCAGAAAACGAGGTGCTGTTCCTGCAACCTTCGGGTGACATCGTTGTGGCACTGCAGGTGGCCCAGGATAGACATTTCGTCTGAGGATTTAGGTTGGGGGGGGGGAGTTGAAATGGTTTGCGACTGGGAGGTGTTGTGCGAACCGACCGTAGATGTTCCACAAAGCAGTCCCGAAGCCTCTGTTTAGTTTCCCCGATATAAGGAGGCCACAAAGGGAACAGCAGATACAATATAGCACAATAGCAGATGTGCAGGTGAACACCTGCTTCATCTGGAAAGTCTTCTTGAGGCCAGGCATTGGTGTGAGGCGGGAGGTGTAGGGACAGTCTGAGCACTTCCTGCGGTTGCAGGCAAAAGTTCATGGCGTGGTGGGGCAGGAGGGGAGTGTGGAGTGGACAAGGCTGTCCTGGAGAGAATGGTCCCTCCAGAAAGCAGATAAAAGTGGAGAAGGGAAAATGACTTTGGTGGTTGGGTCGGATTGCAGATGGCTGAAGTGAAGGAGGATGATGTGTAGAATCCGGAGGTTGGTGGGTTGGTACGTGAGGACGAGTGGGGTTTTGTTTGGTTTGTTATTGCGGGGTGGGGTGTCAGGGATGAGTTTCAGGAAATACGGGAGACGCGGTCATTGGTGTTCTTTACCAAAGAGGGGGGGAAGTTGCAGTCCTTGAGAAACGAGGACATCTGAGATGTTCAGGGAGTGGAATGCCTCATCCTGGGAGCTGATGCGGCGGAGGCGAAGGAATTGGGAATTGGAGATGGCATTTTTGCAGGAAGGTGGGTGAGAGGAGGTGCATTGTAGGTAGCTGTGGGAGTCGGAGGGCTTGAAATGGATATCGGTTTCCAGGTGGTTGCCAGAGATGGAAACAGAGAGTTCCACGAAGGAAAGAGAGTTATCAGAGATGGTCCACGTGAACTTAAGGTTGGAGTGGAAGTTGTTGGTGAAGTGAATGTACATTTCGTGCTCCTCGTTGGAGAATGAGTCGTAGCTGATACAGTCATCAATGTAATGGAGGAAGAGGAGGGGTTTAGGACCAGTGCAGACACGGAAGAGGGGTTGCTCCATGTAACCTCCAAAGAGGCAGGCACAGGTTGGGCCCCTGCGGGTATTCATGGCCAGCCCCTTTGTCAGTTGTAAGTGGGAGGAATTGAAAGAGAAGATGTTGAGGGTGAGGACGTGTTCGGCGAAGCGGATGAGCGTGTCAGTGGAGGGGGACTGGTCTGTCTTGCGGGACAGGAAGAAGTGGATGACCTTTAGGCCATCTGCATGGTGAAGGCAGGTGTAGAGGGACTGGACGTCCATCGTAAAGATGAGGGACCAGGGAATTGGAAGTTTTGGAAGAGGTGGAGGGAGTGGGTGATGTCATGTTTGCAGTTATGGAGTTTCTGAACCAAGGGGGAAAAAATGGAGTCGAGATAGGTGTCAGAGAGTCGGCGCCTGGCCTCGGCGATGTAGAGGTCAGTGCGCCATACTTCATCTGCATTTATCTTGTCTTCCCCCTTGACCTATCCGTTCTCCTTGGACTGACCTATCCCCTAACTAACTCCCCACCGACACTCACCTTTACTGGCTCCATCCCCGCCTCTTTGACCTGTCTGTCTCCTCTCCGCCTATCTTCCACTCTATCCAACTTCTATCTACCTCCCCCTCTCTCCCTATATATTCCAGAAACCCATTCCCCTCCCCTATTTCTGAGAAGTGTCTGGGCCCGAAACGTCAGCTTTCCTTCTCCAATGATGCTGCTTGGCCTGCTGTGTTCATCCAGTTCTCTACCTTGTTATCTCAGATTCTTTGGCATCTGCAGTGCCTAATATCTCTGAAAAAAAATTATCATGTCAAGTTTTACACAAATTACAGTTTCACAAAAAAATGCTGTGGCGAAATATCAGTTCTTAAAATTCAAGTGGGTCTTGTCCATGTCATCATTATTGAGTAGAGGCTGCTTAATTATTCAGTACCCATTTATGATTAAGTTGAGGTTAACTGAAATATTCATAGAGAAACGTGTAAATAGACACTGCACAATACATTGCCTTAGTTCTCATTGCATTAGGGGGTGTCTGTTTCATGTAAAAAATCACTTTTATTGTTGCATTCAGTCATGTCTGAATCTATATTGCACAAAACACTCTCGTATTACTTCATGAGGCCATGCCTCTATTAGATCTTGTCTGTCGTTCTCCACATTTCATTCAGTATGTCTCAATTATTCCTATGTTTAAAAATAAATAATTCGATATTCTCTTGTACAAGTCTCCTTTAGTGATGTCCTTGCTGTTAGACACCTACTAATGCACTACAGACTCTGAAACAATCTCTAACATTTCGTGGCCCTTCCAGAATGTGTGGTTTAGCAGAACAAAGGAATGTTCTTTTGATTCCACTCGGCTCTGCGTTTGTCTGTAATTGTATTCTCCTCAAATGCCTTCCAAAGTAAGTCAACACAGATTTCAAACAGTTCAGCAATGGATATATTAAATCATTCGGTTTCAGATAAATCAATATACACTCAAACGCAAATACATTAAATAAATTGGTGAAGATGTCTCGAAATAATTGGAACAATACATAAACAACGAGTGATGGGATCTCAGCAAAGTGTCAACTGAACAAATTCAGATACGGTGAGTGTAAAAATTCAGAATGTGCAGCCAACATATCACCCCGTATATATTTTGTGACGTGCAAAGATCTGCTCTGCCGAGTTAAAAATAAAAGGCAAGAGTTAACATTTTTTCTCTTATTGATAGATATGTAACTGTCATGCACGTTGTAACTTAACTGCCCGTCTGGAGACTCTCATTCGGAATAAACATGGAACATCTCGAATATGCCTCAGTGCTGGTGTGCAACACCGTTAATTCCTTCAATCTATGAAACGAATGATGATTGGTCAGAGAATGGGCTGCGCTGTGAAATTTTCTGTCTCTTTCTTACTGTTATTGGTGCCCTGGCAAGAAATGAATTCCAACTAAGTTTTGTTTTTATTCTGCAAAAATATTTGCAGTTTGTTTTCAGGTTTGGCGTGAATATTACTAATATCCAGTCCGCTCTGAGGATACTGGTCTTCAACCTCGTCCCCATATATAATCGAATGATATTTCATAATGTTATGTGAAGTAATTGCATTATTTCTACTTGCATTGTGAAGCATTAAAATGTATCCTTCAATATATTTTGCCGCAATTCGATGCCGCCCATATTTATGAGATTCTTGAAAAATAGTAAATGATTCATTATCTTTTAACCGTTACTTTTGTCACTTTTATTTTTCACTTTAATTCAGTTAGATATACTCCAGTGTATTTAGAGTGAAGTGCAATAATAGCATCGATTTTCCTGAATATTTAAAATTATTAATTTGCATTCAGGAATAAATGAATGAAAGTCGGAAAAAGATATTGTAGTTGGAAGATTTTAAATGATCTCACATTTTGAATTCCCCTTCTGGATTTTGTACATTTTGTTTTTGTGTTATCTGCCATAGTGGGTGTGGCTTTTGCTGCTAAGGGAAATTTTTAATTTCCACTTAGAATGTGGCGTTCAAACTATTTCTCTGAGCACTGCATTCGGTAAATTGGGGATTCTTCGTAGGATCGATAACAAATGCAGTTGTTATGCGAAGAATCAAAGAAGTATTAGAACAAACAACAGAAAACCTGGATAAACAGCTGCATTAAAGGGAATAATCTACAGAAGGGAGGAGAGATGCAGCCAATGGGAGGTTGCAGGGGTAATTTCAAAGTTTGCAGCCTCAAAGGTAAACTCGTTCCCACCGATAACGCCGCTGGTTATTTTCAGAGATGTGCAACTGGATAGCATTGGAGTCCCAAAGTGATCTCAGACGATTGTGTGATTTTATTGGGATTGTAGAACCTGTGGAAAGATTTGAAACTCATTTGCTGATATTATTAAAAACGTGTAGTTGTCAGGCGGAGAGATAATGTCCTTCAGCATGCACAGGATTTGTGGATGTTTTGCAAGTGGAATGGTTATAGCTTTGACCACCAAGTATGATGACTGAGCTTCAATTACTTATTTAGATATAGCAGTTGACTCAGTGCAAGAAAGGAGAATCTGTGGCGGAGAAGGATTGCAATGACTTGTGTATTGGCATATCCTGAATCTAGCCGTGTATATTGAGCAATTTCCAACGAGTTTGAAACTGTCTGAATCTGTGCCTGAGTAATGAATATCAATGGAAGAGAACTGGTGGCGTACAAGTTATTTGGGCTCGGAAGGTGACATCTCTCTCTCTCTCTCTTTCTCGCTTTCTATCTCTCTCTCTCTCTCACACACACACACACACACACACACACACACACACACACACACACACACACACGCACACCCACACACACAGTGCAGTTGAATCAGTGCTGTGGGCTGGGAGTCACAGGTATTACTGTTAAGCTGAGTGCAATTGTTTGCTTTACTAAAGGTCATTAGATGATTGCATGATTTAGACGTTACTTGTTGTCTTGCATTTTACAGCAGTGAGGCTGTCTATTTCAATGAGAGGTAGTCTCATCAGAGAGAGGCAGAAATCAGTGCAAAGATACAGAGGCAAAGGGACACTGGGAAAGTCAAAGCAGACACAGAAGCGATCATAGGAAGTTATTGTCCGCAGATCTCATTGATTTATTCGCAGCTGTCATCTCTTCTGTCAGAGCATTCAATCCTGTATTTGGAAAAGGCCTTCAGCTTCTCAGTTAATGAAGTCTGATCCTCGTTAAACTTTAATATCATATTTGGAGGGTCAATACATTTAAAATATTTTGGATGTTCTTTTCGTTCAAGCCATTAATCAAATACCATTCACTTTATATTTTCCTCGCCAATAATAATGGACTTTAAGATTAGAAAATTGTTTTTTTTTTCATAATATTGAGAATGTTTTCCGAGGTGTGCTTTTATTCCCTGAACAATGAAACATTTTGTACTTGTGACACAGGAATGCGAAATGATTCAGTGTCACAAAGTCGATCTGAACTGACGATCCAGAAGGGAGATCACATAAAACTACCCTGCCGTTTCTTGACAACCGACACCAGTGGAACCCTACTTTTACACATGTGCGTCCCTTGGAAATTCTGCAATATTTAATTCAGACACATGGAGCATCTACAATTGAAAGACAGATTCTCTTTTATCTTGTGCAAAGCAAATAAAATTGATATTTTAAGCAGTCGATGTTATTAACTGAAAATCGGCATGTATTTCTAAGCCCTGAAACACTCCCACTGATGCACAGATGCATCAGACCAAGTACAAACATCTAGCTTGTGAATATCAGGAACATACTCGAGTTGGAGGTCTCGTACTCATGAACTGAAACAGCAACACCGCATCCACGGTTCAAGTAAATTGTGACAAATGTGCAACAAGTGGAATGAACGATGGCCTGCCTGGATTAGTCATCTATACATACTTATGCAGAGACAAATGTGTTGACAATATTGCGATTGTATTAAGCAGATGACGGTGGAGAATTCTGTGAGGATACAAATTGAATTTTATTGAACCTTCTGTATTTTGCGAGCTGAAGTGGTTTGTGTCGTACTTTTACAAACGTTATTACTTAATTATATTTTTGAAGAAAGAAGCTTTGTCACATGAAGCCAACCATGTATTGAAGGTTCGGCTTCTGATAATACTATTTTTACAGGATAAGCCAATGGAAGGCGTGGAAGATGGATTTGCAGTGCAACATGGGAATGCGAGAAACATCCTGGGATTTGATTTAGAGCATCAGAATTACACTACTACCGACAAGTTCATCTTCCAGTTACATTTCAGCCGGACTTGGAAAGGCGTGAGCACGCTTCAGTTTCGCGGGGACGTTAGAAATCGCCAACTCCACTCCACTCCCACTGCCCTAACAACAGCATTGTGTATGTCACAATGCCACATGCACTGCAGGGCCTCAGGAAAGCAATTTGTCATCACCGCCACTTGCAAATTAGAAATGGATAATAAATGGAGACCAAACCAACGACATTCCTCTCCCATAAAATAATAAACTAAAATATCAAGTATGGGGCTTAGCACAGCTAAGTATTTGTGAAGTGGAAACATCCCACCGATGTGATCATTCGAAGAAGCCGATTTCGAAATGCTCCCATTCATGCAGAGCTAACGCGCCCACCGTCCATCTCATTGCATGTGGGGGCAAAAGACAATGAGATGAGACATCACAGAAGACTATTGAGGTACAAGATTCGAACCAGTGTTTTCAAATATCTAACTCTTCTTGCATAAAGCCAACAGGGCAGCAATTGCAACTGCTTGAGATCGGAGTTGTGTGGGAAGCATTTCTGACAGGTAATTGTGACGACGCACATTCCAACGTTTCTCTCATTTTCCGAATACGGTTTGAATCAGAAGGAAATATCCACCAGTCTGATCTCTTCTCTATTTAACAAATTTTTCGGACCTGAATCATAGTGATTCAGCCTCTGTCCTGAGATGTTTAGACAGGAGGAGAAGCGGTGATTCCAAGTTGTCCCTGTGAAACGACCATGAGCGACAATTACTTTTTGTTGGACCAGCAACACTCAGACTCACAAATTAAGCTTGCTCTGTGGAAACACTCAACAACCTATGAATACAAAGCACATTTTCATGGAACTTGTTTTGAGCTTCAAGAAATGAATAAATTCACCATGTGACCTCTAATGGAACAGAAGCTGACTGAATCTCCACTGAGTTCCTGAGCTTTCAGGTTCCGTGATGGGAAGCTGCTTCTAATGAGTACAAAAACATTTCTGTTTCAAAGTCAATTGTAATGCGTTTTGTTAAAGTAAATCACAGTTGACCATTGCTGTTATCTTGAATTGTATTCTATCTGATTGATCACTGCACTCCCTCATATTTCCAATCGTTAAAAAAGAGCCACTATCTCCCTTGTGTCATAATGGGCAATAACTCATTTACTTGCACGATGAACCGGTACAATCCATTAATTAAACAATATATTTATCAAGTAAATTTCGTTTCAGTCGCCATCTCAATTTACAAAGGTTGGCTTTGTAAGTGTCATTTTAAAAATACAACGAAAAATAAAACGAACAAAGTGTTTTGATACCACTCACTGCTCCTACAAAATCTGACTGTTTAAAATACATATTTCTTGTCTCAGTTTTGTTTCATTACAGTTTTGGAACATTTTGCATGGTTGACTTGAACATTCCCGTTATCAGATTTCGAAACATTTAAGAAATTAACGCAGTGGATATTTCTTTTCTTCTGTTTTCTTTTGTTACCTGCTTATGTTCTCTTCAGAACATGCATTTAACCCTTTCTTTTGGCTCATCTTATTTGCAACCATACCTTCTTACCGTTATCCATGGCATTTGTAAACATTGTAAAACTTTGAACCCTCAGCACTGAGATTTCTAATACACCACGTTTTTCATCGTCCCATAAAATGCGCATTTTACTCAATTCTGTTTCCTGTAAGCATGCTTAACTATCTTCACAAACATATTCTTAGACCATGACAATTTATTCTCCACAATAATCATTGATATGGCACCTTACAAAACGCATTTACGCAATTTATGCGCGTCAAAGTTTTCCCCTTTATCCACACCTCATGTTAAAATGTTAATTAGGATTTCACGTTGACAAAATCATGTTTATACTGTCTGATTACTTCTTTTTCAACAGCTCTGCTTCAATACATTTTACTGTGGATTTGAACACTTTCCATTTGAGAGACGTTAAGCTAACTGGCCTTTAGTTTCCTGTTTTCAGCATCACCCACTTTCTTGGATCACAGTGTGTATCCAAGCAGGTCCTTTCAGAAATTGTTAGGTGTAGCTAAGAGAAGGCTTGACAACAAGATTGCACTTAAATATGAATATTTACTAAGTAAAAATAAATTATTCTGATGGAAAAATTAAATTATTGAAGTGGTAATAACAAAATGGAGAAGAAAATTGAAAAAAAAACACGAAGTCTCATGACTTTCCACAAAAAGCAACAAATCTCATATCCTCCTGCTGATGGGGATCCCTCAATCGACGGCTGGTCTAGAGGATTAAGTTCGTTTGTGGCGTTGTTCCCGATTGCAAGTCGAAGAGAGGCCGAATGATTTGGAACAAAACTGTCTCTCTCTTCTAAAGTGTGACAAACAGCCTGCTCAAAGAAAGCAGATACAGAAGACAAAATACAGCTTCCGTAAAACAAGCTGCAGGTGCCAGCTTCGGCTCGTAAAGGAACGTTAACAAGACTCAACCAAGGTATTGCAGCTTGTCAAGCAGGTAACACATTGTTAATTAGTGATAAAGATCGAAATGAGAGTCCTTCAGAATGAACAGTTCCCGCCACCATCATTGATCTCTACTGCAGAGGTGGACAGCAACGATGCTTCACTGGACTGATTGTTGGACGAGTCGGATTGAGCCTCGGGATGTCTCGGACTGTACTCTCTACAGTTTTGAAAAACTGGCAATAAAATGATCAAACATAGAAAATGTCTCCAGTGTTAAACTAAAACAACTGACAGAAAGGGCTGTTGCAGAAACTGTTTCTTTCACTGTGTGAGAAAATTTGTTTGTCATCTAAATAATATATGTTCACTACAGCATTCTCACTGGACTATGTCATCTTTTAATCCAGTCCTCACTTCCAAGACTGAATGAAACCACCGGGTCAGAGGTTCAGTTTTCAAGATCAGAAGTTTGACCAAGTTCCCACTCGCTGCTCAGCATTAAATAATCCTCAACAAGTTTGAATTAACAAAAGGATGGGGCATGACAGGGCGAAGAGAAAGTGGTAGTGGTAATCGTGGAGTCGAGGAGGTTGTTATCGGTTCTTCTAGCATTACAGCTCCACATTCTTTGCGAAACCAACATATCAAATAGAAACACGAAGGATGGCTGCAGGGATCACTGACAGAACACGACAGAAAGATTTGAGAAAATAAAACCTGAAGGTGATGGGAATTAAAACCACGGTGACTACGAGAACGTTTACGTTATGCAAAAACCAGAACATCATGAGGATTACATACACAGTGACACAGAGTAGAGAGAAGGAGCAATACGAAATCATATTTTCAGAGGTTTGTTGAGCTTGACTCTGAGCCCAGGGTTGGGGTGGGTGATCAGAATCATTTGTAGGCATGATCTGCTGTATTAAATGTTATTGACTATTTAGCAATGCAGACCTTCTAGAGGAAATATGTTATTCACAAGAAGAATTCTAATTTTCACAGAACCCAGCGTTTTGTGTAACTTGTTGCATTTTTACACACTGCAAATGGAAAATCATTCAGTCAAGGAGATGGCATGTTATATTTGACGCAAAAGGTGCATTCATCAATAACTTGTGCATTCTAATTGGATAAGTATTGTAATAGGAAAAGTGTGCGTTTGATATGGAAACAGCAAGGGTCAGGGACTAACTAATTTCCACATTCATTGGTGTCGGGGAGGTGGTGGGCATGCATAGTGAATTGCATTCCTCTGTGTTGAGTGCAGATGTACAATATGGAAAAACACAGCACAGGACGGGTCTTTCGGCCCACGATGTTGTGTCAAACATTACCACAAATGAAACATTTTTTTCTCCCTGCCACTGTTCGACATCCCTCCATTCATTGCATATTCATATGCTCATCAAACAAAATCCCTTAATTGTCATGATATTATTTGCCTGATCCACCACCCTGGCGTTGTGTTCCAGGCTCCTATCACACTCTGTGCAAAGAAATTGCACCTCACATCTGCATTGAACTCTCTCCTCGCATCTTAATGCCACCTCGTGTTATATATTTTAACTCTGGGAAAAAAAATTCTGATCTTTAACCCTACCCATGCTTCTCATAATTTTGAAGACTTCTATCGAGTCTCCCCCCAGCATTCTCCGCTCAAGAGAAAACAACTCGAGTTTCTTATACCTTCTCCTTATTACTCATTCTCTCTAATGCAATAGCATTATGGTGAACCTCTTCTGCACTCTCTGCAAAGACTCCACACCCTTTCTGTAATGTGACAACCAGAACTGAACGCAATAAGTGTGCCGTAAACAATGTCTTATAAAGTTGCACCATGACATTCTCACTCTTGTATTCATTTCCCAGAACAATAAAGGCAAGCGTGCCACACACCTTCTTTAACACCCTATCTACTTATTTGGCGACTTTCAGCAGGCTATGAACTTGAAACCCAAATTCCTTCTGTAGACAAATGTTGTTCAGAGACCTGCCATTAACTGTGTACTATTCATTAACATTTGATCTTCCAAACTACAGCACTTCACATCTACCGGATTAAACTCCATCTGCCATGTCTCTGCCCGTATCTGCAACTGATATATATTCTGCTGTATACTTTGACAACCTCCTACATTATCCACAGATCCAACAATATTTATATTGCGTGCAAACTGACTAACCCATGTCCACCAAAACTTCCGTCTCAGTCCTTTAACGAACACACCCATCTACATTTACGACCTTCCCTGCTGAAAGCCATGCTGATTGACTAGGATTCGGCCATGCTTTTGTTCCAAATATGTGTAAATCCTATCCGTTAGAATTCTCTCTAATAACTTTTAAACGACCAATGTGAGACACAATGGTCAGTAGTTTCCTGGATTAACCTTATTTCCATTCTTTAACAGAGGACCAAATTTAGCTACTGTCCAGTACTCGGGGGCCTCTCCATTGGTTATTAAGGATACAGAGATCGTAGTTTCGGTAACTGAAATCTCCTCTTGAATCTTTAACAGCCTGGGGAAGATATCGTCGGGCCCTGGGGACTTATCTCACCGAATGCTCTTCAAGAGATTCAACACCACATCTTCCTTGATCTCAAAATTTCCGAGCATATGAGGATGGTCCACACTCTGAATATCCTCAAAATCATTCTCCTGGCTGAATACTGATGCAAAGTACATATTTATGATCTCATCCACATCCTCTGCCTCCATGCGCAACTTCCTTCCTTCATCCTTGAGTGGTATTAGATTCTCCCTGGTAACTTCTTTTTGTTAATCTGTCTGTAGAATAACTTGGGATTCTTTTTAAGTCTTCTTCACAACATGAAATCCTGATTTGTATTTTTGTTTCTAGTCTTTTCTTTAAGAAAGATAAATCCAAACAAATATTCCAACATCAGTGACACATTTAGTTTTCGAAACCACGCTACCAACAGTGGACCACATGCATTCTATCATTCGATCCAGGAAGCTCCAGGCCCCGCTTTGTCTGAACTTTGGATTATACTGAATCTTCCGAACAGACACAGAAAAGTTGCCGATTTTGACAACACCAGTGTTTATACGTCACATATATTCCGGCATTCCTTTCTCAATTCTGTCGTTTTCCTTTTCCAGTCAATTCTTGTGTCAGTGGTTTTATTCTGTTGAAATGTGTTTTTTTGTATAATTACAATTTTCTTAAAATATCCATCTCTTCGTTTTGTAACATTTAATTGATACATCTTGTCGTGGAGTCACACATAAGTACGATTTTTCGAATTCATTTCACTTAAACGACAGGTCATTTAAATATTTTTATTCAAACATCTCCTGGTTCCACCTTTTCTGGAAAAGAGAGATCCAATCAGTTCAAACTCTTTCAGGATATTGATGTTTGCTGGAAACTCTTTCAGCCACAGACTACATCATCATTGATCATGTACGATTATGTAAAAATTAGAAACACCAAAGGACATTCTGGCCCCAAGCCCGCTCTGCCATTCTGCATAATGGTGGCTGATCCTCCCATTGCTGATTGAATATCCCGACTCGCCTGGATGAGTAAAGGTTCAATAACGCACAAGAAATTGGAGATCTTCGAGAAAAATAGGGCAGATTGTTATGCGCTGCATCGAGAAACGTTCACTCCCTGCATAAAAGACACTCAATAGCAGAGGTATGCACTCTCTGCAGGATGCATTGTGTAAACATATAAAACTGGAACACGAATGGAATTCTCCGAGTGTATGAACAAATTTTGGTTATTGTCAGAGCAAACGATAATGATTTGAATTGCAGACCTGGCTCCATTTTTGTGAGTTACCAGTCCTCATTGTTATTTTGCTTATGCCTGGCACCTTGATACATTATTACAGCTGTGCTTTCGGTAGTGCTTTCCCAGGTAAGTACTATTTTATAAGAATTATCTCCTTCGCTGTAAAGTTTTCTTATTGGATTTAATGGTAATATCAGCTTTAGCACTTTGAATGTGCCCACACTGTTCTGGTACACTATCTAATTTCTTATGCATATAACTGCGCTTTTTCTCTTAATGTTTCACCAGGACATGATTCCCATTGGACGAGTCTGTGCGTCATTAATGAACAGAAAGAACGCACAATTAATAAATGCACAAGATCCTATTGATGGCTGTAAAAATAACAATTGATTCTAATTGCAATGATCACCGAATCCAATCTTGTCTCTGTCTTCATTATACCGTATCGATTTTCACAGATATAACTGAATTTGGAACTATTTATTTCATGACACTGGAGCCTTAGCCAGCTGGCACGATGATAGCTGTGTCATTGGTTATGCTTAACTTTGCTTCTTCACTTGCTGATATTACGTATGCTCTGTCTGGGTTAACAATAAGTCACATCACATTTCTTTTGAAACAGACTATACCTTAGTTGTTGTTTCTCTCGGCTGTGTCGATGGCATTAAAAATTCCCGTGTTATTTACTACTTCCGATCAGGTTTGGGTTCATTTGGAAATTTAAGGTGTCTTAATTGTTGCTGAAATGTTACTTACCTCTTTTAAGGTTTCACGAATTCTTTCCTTGTGAACATTGCAAATGATTTTATCCCATTTGCTACTGCACCAGATGGTGAACGTTTCTGCTTTACATTAACCAAGCCTATGTTTGCCGACAAACTTGGAACTATATTTTTCAGCCATCTTCCAGTCATTAATTTCGCAAAAGTTTCTGTCCTCATATTAAATATTGACAATGGTCAACTGTTCCTGTTACAGAAGCTCTGAAGAGGAACTTTACCTGCACTTCGGACTGATCTGATCAAATGAAGTAATTTTTTCAGATTCAACGTGATCAAAATTTGCATTTGATGGTCACCACCACTTACCTCCGATGATTGCTAATTTTGTACTCCAATAGTTCAACTGAAAATTTGTGGAATTGTTTAAGCAGTTTCTTCGTATTAGGCACTCGAACATCTGTGAATGAACACAAAGGTCGAAGCACATTGGCCGTGAAAATATAAATTCAACTGAGAAATAGGATAAATGAGAAGCAGAAAACGAGGGTTTATGATAGGGTCTCTGTTCAATGTCTTCCTTCAGAGGATTTAATTGACAAAGACTCAAAGTCATGTTCTGGGAATTTTGACGAGCAAAGAAGTTACAACGAGATTGCCACAAAAGTGAAATTTAGTCATTTATTTTCTTGGAAGGCATGAAGCACTTAGTTAATCTGTTTGTGCAACGAAATGTAAATAAGATACATTTTGTGTCTTCATTGTTCCTCTCGAGACGATAACGCAAAATAAATGAGGGCCCATTTGAATGTGCCACAGAGGAAACTTCCACAGTAACAACAGCTCCTACAGTTTATGAAAGACGATGCACGACCCAATCATTGCCCCCTTCTTTGTCATTTGCTATTCAATTCTTGCTGCGCTTGGTGCCCCTGGTAAGACACTCATGCGAAAGAAAATTATTTTCGTAGTTGTTTATTTCCAGTAATATATTCTTTCCCTTTCAGGATTCGGCAGAATTTTTGCAACATGCAGCACTTCCATCTTAAGAGAATCCAACTGGTCTCCAGTGTGTATAATACATGATGGGATACTATCTGAGCTATGGCAATTCATCTTGCATAACTTAAAATTCCATTCACATGAAAGGCAATGTGTTCTTGAATTTCATACGTTGTGTGCTTCTAGCAAAATGGTCTCAGACTCAGAACGATGAATTGTGATGATCGACTATGCATGAACATTAAGCTGCAACATTGTCATACCTCTAATTGAAATCCAATTAAGCAAAATGAAACCTGGCGTTTTAGTCCATTGTGGGAATAATAGTTGACTAGAATGTAGCAAAATGTCGTTCTGTGCTTGTCTCATAGCAATATCTGGGCACGTCTTATTTTGGTAGTATGTAATGAGGTGTTTTATTACATCAATATACATTCAGTGATTGCATGAATTGCAGGACGTGCTCCTGATGGATTTATTAAAGTATAGAGTTGCCAATGGAAGGTGCCATTGTTAATATCGTCTTAGACCTTACTTAGAGTTTCGTATAAAAGTGTGGATATGCAAGATTTTTAAGCTGTCATTAATTGGCTTCTCTATTGAAAGGTCTCGTACATTTTACCTAATTATATTTTTGAAATATTGTTAAACAGAAAAATTTCTTCAGAATTATTAGAAGGAGCAATTGTACATCGTCTCACAGCATGTCACTTTACATAGCAAACTCCAGAACAACATTAGTAAACCAATTTAATTCGAAGAAGAATGAGATATTGCAAAAAAAAAGTGAAAGGAACTCCTGAAAGAAGGGGGGCAGAAGTGGAACCGTCGAGTGGAGAATTCCAGTGATTGGCACTTTACGAGTTAATCTCAAACTGACAGAGTTAAAAGTATCAATTTGAGGGATGAGCGGGAGACATAACCGAAGTTAACATGAGATTTCAGGCAGTTGTATGATGTTGCGGGAACAGATGTGGTGAGAATCTGGAGCTTCTGACAATTCAAAGGACGAGATTGTAAAGGATGAGACATCACTAGCGAGGAGCCAACGTTAGTGAACGTTTATGGGTTGCAGTTTGTCTGGGGCTTCGAATGAATAGGTTCATGGGCACCACCTTATTCCATTCATTCTAATTTAAATAGGTGGCTACTGAATTAATCTAAGCGATGAAAGAGCGATGTTAATTCCTGGGACTAATCGCATTGATAGAGTTTTGATGCTGCATTGGATGTCAACCACTTGTCAGTGGTTCCAAAGCTGGCAGAGATTTAAAGTTGCAAGGTGATGATTGAATATTTTTTTCTTTTAAGATTGTATGAAGGGTATTTCGAAACAGTTCCGTAATATCTTTCTCTTTTGATCTCTCACAGCCAACTTGCTGGCTATCATAATCCTATCTCGAGGACGGTGTGGTCTCTCCCGGTGCATCACCTTCTACCTGCTGACGATCGCAGAGACTGATTTTCTTCTCGTCACAATTGCAGTCATCTTCAACTGAATCAGCCGCGTCTACTTCCGAGAAAGTGTTTTGTCCACCACTCCTGCGTGCACTTTCAGCGTTTTGCTGGCCTATGCCATTCGGGATTGCTCAGTCTGGCTGACAGTTGCCTTCACCATTGATCGTTTTGTGGCCATTTGCTTTCAGAAGTTGAAGACCAGATACTGTACAGAGAAAACTGCATCTTTATTCATCGGAATAATCCGTGCCCTGTGTTGCATCAAGAACACCCCATACTACTTTATCTATGAACCCTTATACATCTTAGGTGGAGTATCCCGGTTTTGCAATATTAAAGCCAACTTCTGCATATGGCCAGCTAGGCAGGCTTATGATTGGTTCTTCCGGATCTACACTCCTTTTCTCCCATTCTTCGTCATTCTGATGCTTAATACCCTGACAAGAAAACAGATCTGCGTGGCCAACAGATCTCGCAGGAGACTCCGAGTTGCACAGAAGCAACAAGACCCGCAGGTGGCCAACCACAGAAGGTCCGTTATTCTTCTGTTCGCCATCTCTCTTCGCTTCCTACTCCTGTGGGCACCTCTTGTCGGGCATTTCATCTACATGCGGCTTAATGCTAAGAGCTACCTTGGAGGTCTGGATTTCAGTAACCCGCAGTAAATGTTCCAAGATACGACCAACATACTTCAGTTACTGCGTTCGGGCAACAGCCTTTTATCTCTGATACAACGTCTTTATTTATGCAATATCTCAGAATATGTTTCGACAGGAGCTAAAGATCATTCTGATATACCCCGTCGCCATCCTCATCAATTGTTTTAAGTAGTGAGGGTAATAAATCCCTCTTCATGTTGTTTCTTTTCCACTGGAATATCCCTGCGTGCACTGCTCCCGTACACACTTGATGGAGAAAGGTGATGGAAAATAAACACGAGTACCAACGGATAAAACGCCCATTATCCATCTCTGACAGTTCACTCGAATCGATCCTGAGAGAAGGTGAAACGATTGCAAAAAGTTCTTTATTTCTTGACAAGAGACAAAATCGTGATCTGTGTTCACCCTCCCACACCAAACCCCAACTCGCCACCGCGACCTTACAGCTGCCATTCTACATTGGTCTCGTTCAGGTGGCATTTGCTTATATTCCTCAGTAATTATTGCAGTTCTATTTACCTGTTTTCCATTACTTAATTATTTATTTACTCCCTTCCTTCAAGCCTTTCTTGGCCACTCTGTCTTTCTTCATTTCTCAGAGCTATCGTTTCTGTTCTCCACAGTCCCTCCTTAACAGCAGCCTGCATTGTCACATCATCTTCAAGAGACCTTAAAGACCAGTCTAACATTTTGAACTCTGTCCTCAGGAACAGGCGCATGTTGACTCTGTGACTTTTACATTCTTAATCAAAATCTTGAAATCTTCTACCCCAGTTTCGGCGTCAAAACTCTGTTCCTTCCAGCAGTTTTATCTCATTAAACAATCATAAATTCTTAAACAAAAGAGAATGGCTGGAGTAACTTAATATGTCTGGCAGCATCTGTGGACAGAAAATTAAGTTAACATTTCTCGTGCACGGACCCGTATTCAAAACTATGTTAGTTATGTACCTGCATAAAGGAAGGCAGAAACTGTGTTTTCCGAACGAGTTTAGCTCTTTCCTTCATTTGTATATTTTAACATCACTGATTGTCATTTCGTCTTTAGCACAAGTGAACCTTCATACTGAAGCAGGTGCTCCACTTAAACATGCATTCAGGTATAATTGTATTTTACCGATGTTGACAATCTCTGTTTTTAGTTCAAATGATTTTGAAATCCTTTGAAAGCATTCGTTTCAATTTATTTCACCCTGGGAAGGAAATAATTTAAGGGAAGAATTCATCATTTCAGATTGGGGCTTGTTGAAAATACAACTCATAAAGAAATATAAACCATATCTCGTCCAAGGTTACCTGTTGCAATTGCTCTCCACGTAAATCAAACGCTGATACTGCATTTTTTTTCATACTCTGTCTCGCATGAGAATCAGTTATTTGAATTCTAAACAGGCGGTGTGGGGGTCTCCGATGTTCCATCATTACTATTATGGGTCGATGGAAATTTTGTGAAACTGTGAGGTGGAGAGTTGGATCTCAGTGATTTGACATACCCTGAGATGGTCACTGTCATTAAAACAAATCACCAAGCATTTTGACACATTGGCTTCCATCTGTGATAAGCAATTCCTCAGATTCCCAATAGTCTTATTCTGAAAACATTTTCTTTTTCCTCTACTCCACTTCTTCGTTTTGATGCTGTTTATCCTGTTACAAAATCAATTTGTGATACCCCACACTCCACCGTTCCACACGTATGCCACCTTGTTAATTCAACCACTCACGAAAATCCTGAAAGAACCATAAGCTGCCAAAAAAACCCTCCAATCCCACCTCATGCATCACTGTACTGAATATCAAACGTACATGTCAGCATGCCTGACATCATATATCAGTTTGACACATAGTGGCCATAATGTGAGGGGACGACGTCGTGGTATGACGCAGGTCCATTAGTCCAGAGGACCAGATAACGTTCTCCGCACTGGAGGTCTATTTCTGCCATTGTGGAAAATGCATCAGAGAAGAAAACGTTGTTAAGAATGAATGATTACCACGAATCAGCTGTCCAGAAGAACTCACCTAGTTCAATGAAGTCCTTTCGGGAAGCAAACTATCAACCTAGCCCAGTCTGTTAAAGCCTCCATGTGACACCAGACAAACAGAAATGTCGTTGTCTATTAAATTTATTCATAATTCTCACGACACCAGATTAGAGTACAAGGTATTTGATTAAAATCACAAGCTTTCAATGCGCAGGAGGAGCAGCCGTCAGAAAGCTTATGGCTTTAAATATACCTGTTGTGCTGTAACCTGGTGTCGTTACACTTCCGAATTTGTCCACTGCCCCGTCTGATACTGGCATATCCACATCGCAGTTAACATTGATGAAGTGGGACGGGGGGAATGAACCGATGCCCACATTGACAAACATTAATAAATATGGATTTTTATTTCTCTGTACTCACTCAGTTTGGCTATCGAGTTCTGCCAGTTCCTTTCAGTAACCTGCAGTTCAAAACAAGACGTGGCAAATTGACGTTAACGGGGCCGCCTGACGCTGATTTCTGTTAAATTACAATTTTCCAAATCAAATTGAGGCCGAGTACAGGGATGCAGAAAGATTGCAATAGAAGGAGAACATGAAGCTGAACTCAGAAAAAAGACAAAGATAAGCTATCAGAAGGTCATAAGATGTCACTGACAGATACTCCACGAAACCAGCACAGGAGACTGATTAATGCGAGATGATTGGCACTAATACAGAAAACTACCAGAAGATAGAGATACACAGCCAGAGACATACACAGAAAACTGTGCGCCACGTTGTACCCTAAGTGGATAGACACAGTTTTACGTCGTCACATGGACCGTTCGAGGATTGATTCAGCATTCCGTTGATAGTTTAAAACCAGCATCGTCAGAGAGCATGTGTTTATGTCTGTGCATCTGTGCGATTGAACTGATTTTTCTGAGAACTTTAGCAGCCGCGTGGAGGACAGTCAATATGTTGTCATTATTTAAAAATGGTGAGAGGGATAAACAATAAAATTGCAGACCAGTATCTCGAAGCTCAGTGGCGGGTAAATTTCCAGAATCAATTCTGAGAGATAGAAATAATGTGCACTCGGAGAATTCGAGATCAACTAAGAACAGAGAGCATGGTTTTGTGAAGTGGAGGTCAGGGGCTGAGCCACTTGATTGCATTATTCGAATAGGTGAACAGGTATGTAAATGAGGACAATGCATTTGACAGAAACGACTTGGACTTCAGCGAGGAGTTTGTTAAGTTCCCGCATGGGAGACTGAGAACCAAGGTAAGAATCCATGGAATTTAAGGGAGTTTCGCTGTTTTGATGCAGATTTTAGTGAGGGACAGCAACCAGTGTGTGATGATTGAGCGTGCCTTTGAGAGCGCAAGCATGTTTTCAACGGTGTTCCGCATGGATTAGTGTTGCAAAGCATCTAACTGCAGCTTATATAAATGTTTCAAACATGAATGTTAGGAGTGTTGATCAGTAATTTCTTGAATGGTTTGGAAATTTATGATATGAAAAGTAGTGGGAAAGAGAGTCTAAGATATCAGGAGGAGATTGATGGGACTGTCAGATCGACTGATCAGAGGCAAGTTGAATTCAAACTTCAGAAATGTGAGATAATGCACGGGGGCAGAACAAACAAGGCAAATGAACACATGATGGATCATAGGACATTGGGAAGCACTGAAGACCAGAGAAATATTTGTGTGCATGTCCACTGGTCCTTTACTGTGATAGGGTAGTTACGAAAGTAAATGGGATATTTGCTTTGAATAACACAATCGTGGAGCTTAGAGTAATGAGGTCACAATGGAACTGCATTATGATAGGCCACAGGTAAATTATTGGTTTCAGTTTTGGAATCCTTAATAGAGAAGGAATTGAATTGCCCGAGAGACAGTGCAGAGGAGATTTGGCCTATGTTGTGGGTTTTAGTTATAAAGAGAGTATTGATAAACTTGATGCAAAATCCTTGGAGTAGAAAGGACTGAGGGGTAACGATTGGCATGCATAAAATTATAAGGGCTATCGGTAGAAAGGACAGGAATGAATGTTTCCGATTGTTTGACATTTCAATGCATGAATTTAAGATGGGACGTAATAGGTTCAGATAAAATGTGACGACATTTTTTTTCAGTCAGAGGATTATCGGAATCCAAAAGTCTTTGAGGGTGAACAGCCAAAATTGATGCTAATATTTGACAATTGCTTCCACATGCACCTATGAAGCAAAATCATACAGGGCATTTGAACTCGTGTTGAAACGTGAGATTGGAATAGTTAAATGCCCATCATTGAACGGCATGGTTTTGATGGTACAAGGGACATTTTCCTGCGCTGTAAACGTCTTTGACTGTATGAGTCTGTGTCTCAGAGTGCATGGTCCGATGTCTGAACGTCTGTTTGGGCATTCTAGTGCGCCTGCGCGTGCGCGCGCGCGCGCGTTTGTGAGTGTGAATGTGCGTGTGTGAGTGCGTGCGTGTATATGCATGTGTGTGCGAGTGTGTGTGTGCATATGTGTGTAGCTGTGTGTGTGTGTTTATGTTTGTGAGAGAAAGCGAAATAGAGAGAGAGAGAGACAAGTAGAGAGAGAGAGAGAGAGTCTGTCTTAGAGTCTGCCGAGATAATAGTTGCAAAGGCTGGAAAGCTTCGTCTGGAGTGGCGATTGATAGATTCATAATGCCAAAGTTTATTTCCTGATTATATTATCTTATATATTTAGTGGTCCAGTGCCAGACTCTGCTGGCGTATTTTAGCTGCTACACTAGCACAGCTTGAAGCTCATCAGGAATCCTCTGAGGCCAGCAATATATAGCACCATATCGTGCGAAATTATTATGGTCCTGAAGCTCCTCAGTGAAATGAATTTTAGCAAATTCGTCTTCATCCTCGACACCTCTGGAGGATTCCAATAATATAAATGTAGACTGCGTGCCTGAGTGCTTTCGGTA
>JAHRHZ010000115.1:1068172-1087079 GCA_024137785.1 Ginglymostoma cirratum | reverse complement strand
AAAACCCAAAATGAAAACAAAGTGCCTGGAAAATGCTAATAAAGTTGCATTAGAAGACTTTTCTGTTACATTTGAGGAACGACCAAAAATGTTAAAATGTTTGCACAATCAAATCAGCCTCATTGAAAGCAAAGGATAAATATAACTGAAAAAAGGAAACAGCTCCAGAAACCACAAAATGCTTCTGATAACAGAATGATGCCTCAATGAAGTAAAGTGCCTGTTTTGAGGCCTCACCAAATGTGTAGGACTTTAATGAGCTCTTACTAGGATGAAATACATGAGATACAATAAGATCACAGCACAGTTTCTGAGATCAGAAAAGTCTTTGCAGATTCCAATGGCAACATTTCAACAGGGCAATCGGATCTCAATGTTCAGTTCCATGCAAAATTCAGAAGTAGAATCCCTGCAGTGTTGGGAAAGGCCCTTCGTCCGAACAAGTCGACAACAGCCCTCAAAGCATTCCAGCCAGGCGCGTCCCCCTATTCTACGCATTCCTGCCCCCGATGCACCATTTAGTATGGCAAATCACCTCGCCTACTCCACTCTGAACTTCGGGACGAAACCCATACAGACACGCAGTGAATGTGCAAACTCTACGCAGACAGTCGCGCAAGATGGGACCGAGCCCGGATGCGTAGTGTTGTGAGACAGTGCTAACCACTGAGCCACCGTGCCGCCCAGAGAGCACAGGCTTTGATCCTGCTACTTCACACATGCAAAGCAAGCACTCTGCTATTTGACCTAATTCCCTTAACTTTGAATTAGATGGCAACTGAGCTGTTTACTTTCACCAGTCACGTTTGAATCAAATGAATGATTTAACTTTCCAAGTTGGACACAGATTGCTGATTGCTGCAGGAAATGATAGCTTGCAATTTTTTAAAACAATCAGTCGCCCAGTCTCCATTCTCTTCACGACTATAGAATGAACTATTATTATTTGTCCTGCAGCTCCATTTTTCCATCAAAAAATGACACCCTCTTCTGCCCAAAATAATGTGCGCTATAACCAGTACAAAGGAGTCCCCAACATACTGCCAAGCCAACACCAAACATTGCTTCGCACACCCTGCACTATCTGTCAGCCCCAAGAATCATGCCTCACCAAGGCCCAGCCCGGTGTCCCACTCTTCTCCATTATATTGATCAAGAATTGCTCTTACACATATTCATAAGAAAGAACGTAAGTTAGAAAGTAAGAGCAGGTGAAATATGAGCTGGAATCGACGCTTCCAGTGTGCCCCATTGAGATTAATTCACTGCGCAGATTACAGCATCCGGCTAATTTCATTTGGTCCACAGGAGGGCGCGCGGTGATCACTAAAAACAGATCATTAAGCTTTTTTCTGCAAAACGTCACAGTCTGAGGATCCGAAATAGGTGGCATACTCGAATTCGAGTCGAGCACATAACATAACCCCTGCTGTTTCAACTTCTCCAGTTCCAGACCTGACAGGTGCTGACCAACGTTTTTGTTTCCGTTCAAGGTTTTGAGACTGAAACCATAAGCGTGAAGCTTTGCCCAACTCTTTTCAACTCCGTGATCACTAGTCTGTTTTATTTGACTCACCCTGCTGCATTTCCTAGCGTCCATATTGTCTCCCATTAACACTTCCATGTGATTAATTTTCTTCCCTTCTTTGTTTTCACTTGCTGTGTGCTTGCCGCTTACTTTCAGAGATGAGTAATGGAGACTCAGTACCCCAGGCAAAACAAGGAGTTCAAGCAGAAGCAGATGAAACTTCACCAATAGTCTGCAGTTACCGAGTATCGAATTCAGTTGCGTAGTATGAAATGTTCTGATCCCGTCAGAACCCATAACAAGCACCTCAGTATCTGCTCACAGTCAGCCGTTATGGATAGAGTGAAAAGACTCCCTGCTTTGAACATTTCAGAGGGAAACTCAATCCGACTGGAGGAATTTTCAACTGCCCCTGAAAATGTTGAAGATGACAGATAGCGCCGTGAATCACTGCGCTCTGATATCAACAGTCTATTCGGCACATTCCACTCGAATCCAAAAACTGAACGTCTGTTAAAATCAAGGACGAGTTCAAGGAAATGCAAGTGATTGTCTCCGTGACAATCTATGCAGGGAATCATAAATACATATCTACACAGGTGTAAGCGTAGTCCCTTGAGACCTACCATGCTGCTTGGTCATTCAGTCAGATCATGATTGACCTGATCGCGCCATCTACTCACCTAATCATTAAGATTTTTCTCCCTTGGGTATCAAGACTCAGGCCACTTCAACAATAAAAATAAGAACTGACTCTGCTTTGACTTACTTTTGGCGAAGAATAAAACTACAAACACCCACAAGTATTCTTAAATCACAATTAAGAGTCAACAGCATTGCCTACGGCTGAAGCCACATTTAGACCGAACCAGGTAACTTCAGCATCATTCTTTATCTCAACGATGTTGGGTTTTTTTTAATTTTGTACCAATCGATGAACATTTTACTGGAGCAAGCTAATTGCAGATGAATTACGAACTGAATTTACGTTACACCAGCCTATCTGTCAGCGGAAAATTACGCTGAGCCTCCTGGTCGGCAGTGCAGTAAACAACAATGAAACCAGCATCTGCCATTGCAATCTATATTGTCCTATGTTGTTTTGCTAAAACTTCTTTCCTTATTTACGCAATGGACATTAAGATTAGCAATACATTTTGCCACATCTAAAATCAAATGATAAGAATTTCGTTTACAGTTCCCCAAATTAACGGATGAAATAATAGTATCTGTATGTGAAGCAGAAAAAGCGGATCAGATGAATATTACCGTGACTGCTGCTCTCTCCCCGTTGCACCTTCAACCCTTCCCAATCCCGGGGAAAGAGAATCGCCTTGATACTAGAAAGGTTTCTTCCCCTGCTTAAACTTCCGTTCAGATAAATTTAAAACACACTGTAACTGTTACTGAAAACATATAGCAATGAAACGTGATGAGTAATATCTGTCGTGTTTCGAGAGCAGGTCACAGATTGTAAACGCAACCATTACTTCTTCCAAAATATCAGCTGAGCGCAGCTCAGACTCACCACGCAGATGTCAAATTTAGAGACTACAGAATCCCCGCACACACCTTTTGTTTCCTTCTTTCTCTCTCTCTCTCACCCACACACTCACGCACACACGCAAAGACACGCGCGCGCGCGCACACACACACACACACATACACACACACACAGATTGCTGCAGCTTCCCACTTCTTGACATTGATTGTATCAAAATCACAATTGTTCAGCGATCTGCTCTTCTGCTGGGCCAGAGGATTTCTTGCATTACTGAGGTATACAATTGGGAACCATGGGAAAATGTCTCAAACCGTTCCTTATCGTTATATCTATTCCCAGTAAGTATCTCAATCTTGGCAAAAGATTATTTTTCTACGACAATGTGTTGCTGAAATAATAGTAACGGTGACGATAATGTTGATAAATATGAGGCTGATGCTGACTGTTTTTTCTTTCTTACTGCATTTTATGTTAGATTGGAGCCAGCAGGATCCAGTGGAAAAACCATTTGTTGAAATAACAGTTGATGAGGCAAAGAATGTCACATAAATTTGCATTTTGAATTTCAACACTTATGCACACTGTTACATTCAACGTCCCAGGCAGCCGCCACAGTTACCGTTTAGGCTTTTTAAGAGCAGTGTGTACAGAGGCAACGGCATTAGTGATCCACTTTTTTCTATGCTTCATAAAACTGACAAGATCACCGAACTAACGATCAGCAAAATTCCCTTCTCCGAAAGTGCCATGTATTGTATTTCAGCGAGAATAGTTGGACTGTCTTTTGTTGAAGACGGTAGTGTAAACATTGCTTTAAACTATTCGAGGCAGATTTGAATACGATTCAGGTCTTGTTGCATTTACACACAAAATCTGCTAAATATTGTACAAACATCATCAAACAGCCGGACTTCTTAGAACCCAGGTCATAACAATACAGTCAGTTCCCAAGCAAGGCTCCTAGCTCTCGAAGGCTCACAGGGTCTGAGAGCGGGTCCTCTTTGCCGGCATGAGCCCAGTCAAGGAGCAACACTGAGGCCTGTACTTTCAGTCCCTGGCCAAAGTGGGAGAGAGTCTCATTGATGAAGTAGGTGAAAATAATGGGTTCTTAGCATTCGTCCGAGTAACTCCGGTAAAGACGTCCTCGGGCTGAGATGACTGACCTCCAACAAACACTAGCCATTTCGTCTGTTCTCGGTATGACTTCAAACAGCGGAGAGCTTCAACGATTTTATTTAACACCATTATACAAGGTGAAGTTTCACTAACAAAGATATATCCTGTAATGCCAGCTGTCAGCTGCGATACAGTTAAAATGACAGTTGTGTAAATTGTGGTCGCAGAAAATGTGCTGCAGTACTATCCAATGCGATGCTGTCTTTTAAACATTGACTTTCAGTTTCTTCACAAATATTGTGGAATGATTTTGGCTGGATTATTTTTCTATCAAATAATTCTCACTGTTAATGCATTGATTGCGTTGTTACCACGACTTACGTAATTAAAAGGGGAAGTTTTGCTTTATGTATAAATTCTGAGACCACTTGTCTCCGTTCTCTGGTCGCTATGTTACTGACATAATATGTACTCATGTACACTGATCAGATAGATTTCACATTCATAATCCCAGCCTGGATTCCGCAAATCACGAGTAGTGCATATTTTGCTGCTTGTGCTTGTGTTCCTCAGCAATGTTACTTTTACAAACATTAATCAGCACCTGATTGTCGAATACAAAGAAAACAGACTTGGCACTGAGAAAATGTCCCATTACAATTATGTATCATACGCCGTCAGGTGCACCAGAGGAATGATACGAAATAAATCTCCGTCCACAAACACTCATTCCCAAAGTAAATATGCACCAATTAAAAACAGAATACATTCTCATGTAATGTTTCATAAATTTTCATAGAATTCCTACAGTGTGGAAACAGGACCTTCGGTCCAACAAGTCCACACCAACCCTCAGAGCGTTCCACCCAGACCAATCCCCCTATAAACCACCTAACCTACACATCCCTGAACACTTTGGGCAATTTAGCTTCGCCAATTCACCGAGGCAGCAGATCTTTGGACTGTGGGAGGAAACCGGAACACCCGGAGGAAACACACGCACACAAGGTGAGAATGTGCAAACTCCACACAGACAGTCGCCCAAGGGTGGAATCAAACCCGGGTTCCTGGCGCTGGCAGCAGTGCGAACCACTGAGCCACCGTTCTTGCCCCCTGTTCCATCGAAAATGTCATGTCGTGGAAGATGCAGCCGGAAGCAGCTACATGATAAATTTCCTCTCGACTGAGGCTGAGTCCGGACAAAGTGTTCAGAGAATGAATGTGAATGTAAATATGGTCCAAGTGGGCTTTCTCTCCTTCTGACTAATCCCTGCGGTGTTGGGAATGTGCCATTTCGTGGTTACTTCAAACCAAGATAAAATTGAGGCATTTCCACACCCAGTGGCAAAACGACGACAACATTGTGCAATGACTGACGTGAAACATGAAACAACCTGAGCGACGTTGCCCGGCAGATTTTGCGAGGGTGTTTGCACTTCTTGGAGAATCTCAAACTTTGGGACAAGTTTCAAGACATCACCAATCTCAGGGACCTCAGGTCACTGACCTGAGAGACGTCGTACCGAGTCCTGAATCCAACAGTGATTGGTTAACTGGTAAGATCAGAAGGGAGAAATCAACCAATCACATCACGGTGGAACGCCCCTCAATTGCCCGATGACTGAAGGCTGTCCGTGATCTGAGCTCAATCTTTCATATGAGACGAACACTGTCGGGGTCTTTTGGTGTTCTGGTGTTGTCCATACCTCAAAGCCAGAAGGCCCTGGGTTTAACTCCCGTACAACAGGTGTTTCATAAGATTTCTGAACAGATTAATCAAAAAATATTAAAACAAAGTTCCTTTTTTTTGGTTTGATCAGATGGAAACTGGTGTCATGTTTTCCCTGAGAACATTCCTGATAATCATGACTCTTCTGCATGGTGAGTCTGAACGAAAACCATCACTAACTATTCTTTCGCTTACATTTACTCACATACTTGTAACAACTTTTCCGTATTTGTTACAGGAACGAGTAGTCAAGATTCAGTTTCCCAGAGCCCACCTCAGTTACCGGTTGAGGAAGGACAAACGGTAATGTTGAACTGTAGTTACAAATCGTTGGTTGCTACTGCTCTCTTCTGGTACGTCCAACATCCTGGGGAAGCTCTGAGATATTTACTGAGGGCGTACAAGGATGAAGAGTGGGAGAGCTCACCAGCTTTCCGTGACCGGTTTTCTGCCAATTTGGACAAAGTCAAAAAAGTGGTCCCTTTGAGAATTAATGAAACCCGTCTGTCTGACTCAGCCATCTATTACTGCGCTCTGAGCTCCACATTGAGACAGAGACCCAGTCAGCTCGTACAAAAACTGAAAAGACACACTCACCTCCTTTCTCTTTATCAAATCTGTATCTTTTACTATGAATTGTTAATATGATCAAAATCACAGTACAAAGAGCACATCACCTTTTGGAACTCTTTCGATGGTGCTGAATGCAGGACATTCAACATAACCTGCCGGCTTAAAGCAGCTGCGAGTTTTATCCATGGTCAGCGATCAACTCGTTTAATAGAAAGTTCTGGTAGTGTTACCGTAACAGCTTACCATTACCCATCAGTAACTGAAATCAAAGATTAGCTACATTGAATGAAAAGACATGATAGACTCGTCTATTTTGCACATCGGGCAAGTGTGTGGAATGAATTGCCAGAGGAAGTGATCGATGCGGATACAGTAACAACGTTTAAAAGACATTTGGTGAAATACATGAATAAAAAAAAAATTAAGAGGGATCTAGGCCAAGCACAGGCAGGTGAGATTAGTTTAGTTTCGGATTACAATCGAAATAGACTGGTTGAACCGAAGGGTCTGTTTTCGTGCTCTGTGACTCGATGACTCTCATTGAAGAAAATAGCAGTTTCATTATTATTAACTACCCCAAAAGAGTCTTCGTTGTTCAGTCAAGTTCATTTCATACCAATATTGATAGATCAATGGATGTTAAAGGAAACAATTGTGGGAAAAATCGTCAGTTTGTGAGAAATATACGAACTCCACTGAGTGGAACGGCTAGTTCGGTGGAGTAAATTACATTCTCCAGCTCTTGTTTTCAATGTTGTTTTGACAATACATCGGGCGTAATGGACTGGAGAACAAAGCAACTGTGAGCTGATTGGACGGACGTTTGCGAATCTGTCAGAAATAATTCAGTTGGCAGCGATAAGGGATATGACTCAACATCAGCTCTGAGATTAAACAATTCAGCTTCATCTCCCTCTGTGCAACTCTGCCATCAGTTCTGCAAACATGTCAACCTTTCTTATTTACTCATTCCTCACTGCTGCAGCCGTTTTAACTATTAAGTTCTCAAGTTGAAAAATGCTCACCCTCATCGATACTCACTTTTACTGCAGTTCTCTCTATTTTCAACGTATTCCCTGACCTTCATGATATTGATTACAATAAAAAGAGGATGCAAGCTTTAATAACCGTTTCCTTCTGATTTTATGTAGATGTTAAGCGTGCAGACTCGGTCTCACGAGAGCAGATTAGAGTGATGTGGTTTGAAGGAGATTCGGCGACCATTCGGTCAGTTATTCTGCCAGAGCTGACAAACATTGCTTACGATTGTATCGTCAAGATATCGGTAAATCCCCTACATTCCTTCTCTACATCCGTAACTACCGAGATGTTTTCAGGCCAGAATGGCGTTGCCATTAGGTTTTCTGCATTTCTGGACATTTCGAAAACTGACGAGAATTTCACCATTGGTGAGCTGCGACTGTCTGACTGCAGCACACTCCTGCGGGCCGAGAAACACTGTAGAGACAAAAACCAAAATGAACCTTGTATTAAAACATTGTTGCAACGTTCGGAAAGTGAGAAAACTCAGGACAAACTTCGATTTTATAAATATTACCAACATCTACTGAATTCATATCAATCTAGATCGTTGGTCAGCCAGGAGCCACAGATGCAACATTGGGGAAAGTGTCTTCTGATCCCCGGAGCATACTTTTCACTTACCTTTCTATTTACCTATTATGGAAATTCCTCAGGGCATCCTTGCCTGCAGCGTATGTTTTATTAGACAACATTGACCATGTCACATGAGTATGTGCCGTGCATGTGCTGGCTGCTGTTGCCATGTGTGATAGCCGAATCCGTTTGCACTATCTGTGAAATAATTTTGAAAAATGGAGACGCAACTTTATTTGACACCATTTCTTCTGTAAGACTGAACCATCTGTCCTGAAAGCCTACCGTCCAGATCGGTGAGTTTCTATTCACTGACAGACAGTTCACTCGCTCCCAGTCTCATTGCACCACCGGTGACACAAGGCAGTGAGGTGAGAGCAGCCTGTGACAAGGCAGCAGATTAAAATATCCACCTTCTTTTTACAGTGCAGTCAGGACAATGCTGCTACTCGGGTTCTGGGTTGTGTGGATGGTATTTCTGCCTATAATTACATATTGAACACATTCCATCAATTCTCTCATTTCTGGAACGTTATTTGAATCTGAATTTGTAGTATCCATCGATTGTATCTTTTCCTTATTGAAACATCGTTTCAGATCTACGTCATGGAGATTCCGTTATTCAATCGCTGTCTTCAGGCGGAAGGACATGTGGCGAATTTAAGCTATTCTCCGACACTACCCTGAAAGACTATTATTTATGCTCGCCCTCGGAACACCTATACTCGAAGCCCGAGGTTATTCCGTGAAAACAAGAGAGTCTGATTTTGAGGTGATTTCACTCAATCCTGCTTCTCTGTCGAACTCCAGGCAGTGAATGCATGCAAACAAGCATGTCAATTGGCCAAGGAATTCAGCAGTTCCGGCAGCATCTGTCGAGAGGAAGATGAGTTAATGTTTCCAGTCCGGTGGAGCATTTTCAGAATAAATTTATCACGTTCCCGTGACTAAAACTAACTGAATCTCCAATGATTTACTGAGAGCTCAGACTCACAGCGATGGACAACAGAATGCACCCAGATAAGTATATGTTTATGCCTCGGATTCTAATATACCGTCTCTCGTGATGTTGAATCACAATTGTTCACGTCTCTGTTTCTGTTGCTCAGTACCCTGTGTGATTCGCGATTGCATTCGCCCATCCTTCTGCTTATCGCTTCTTCTGTCCCTGTGTCAGCTTTGTTAATTTGGCTGCCTTAGTTTATGTTACACGGGTCATTCAGTGATCCACTTTATTACATTTTATCTTGCATGAGACCGTGTTCCCGTTATATTACACTTGTATCTGATTATGTTGTTTGGACTAAGTTTTTTTCCTCTATTCCAGTTGTGCATGTGTATTAGATTCTATAGCTCAGACTGTAGATCGCTGGTCTTGTAAGCCAGAGGCGGTTATTTTAATTTCACTAGCGTCTTCCCTCAATTCTGGATTGCTTTTGACACGAAAGAGAACATTTTAAGTGTTGTGCGAAACAATAGTAATATAATTCAATTTCTGTTGCGTATTGGTCTGATCTGTTTGAGTTTGGCAACTCTACATCCCTCATTGTCCACCCAGGAACTACCGGAAGGCAAGAACGAACTGGCGTGAGCAACGGCCTAGTGTGGCAGGATTGTTTAAATTGCAGATTGACGGGGAAACAATGGAATCATAACATGAGCAAGGTTATGTCTGAATGATCCCTTTTATTGCGGTACTCAGGATCAGGCATTGAACTTTAAAATAGGTCAGGAATGAGTCAAGTCATTTCTTTCTGGAGTTAAACACATGAAGTCTCTGTCACGTTTGGGGATGTGTCAGTATGTTTACCTCTGTGGGTGAAAATGAGATTCGCTTCACCAAGGGGATGTGAGCATTGTTTTATCTTCTCAGACTTCGTCCCATTCGTTGTGTCGTTTGTAATTAAAATGTTACATTGAAAAAACATTACGTCATTTAGATGTGCACTTGAAACGTGTTGTCATAAAAAGTTGCGAGCCAAGTGCTGGAAAATAGGAAAAGAAAAAATGACTAGCATTGAGACCATGGGCGAAGATGTTTATTCCTGTGCTGCAAAGACTCGATGACACGATCATTTTGAAAGGAACGTAATATTATCACTGATGAATGTGATCCAAAATGAAAAGAAAAATCGAAGGTGATAGCATTAAGAAAAGATACAAGGACAAGTAATGTCTTCCTTCGTGGTCTGGCGTTTAGAATTCAGCGCTGTAACCACCGTGACTTCGATTCATTTCTCTGTCAAGGAATGAGGAATTTATTTTTCTCTTAAAAAAAAACACTTAAAATGACAATGAGTTTAACAGTAAAAATCAGCATAAACAGAGCAGCTCTGTCAGAATCAGTGAGAGTTTCACATCAGAGATGAAAGCATCACATGGGGCCAGGAACAATTGCGAAGGGGCATCGTCATTCAACATCTTACACCACTGGGCCGCTGTCCTACAGAAAGCTGGCTCTTTGTTGGAGCAAACAGGACTCTTAGGGGACTTCAGATGGCAGGTGAGGAAAGGTTGGTCCTCCTTTCTGCTACTCTACCGGACCAGAGGGAATATTCTGAGAATAAGGGTCACATAAATAAGGCAGAAATGAGGAGAAACTTCTTCCCTTAGAAGTTGCTGAACTTAGGGAATTTTTTTACCACTTGGGGATGACTAGGTGTTTTTTAGTTACATTTATTCAAGGATGAGATTAGTCGATTATTAATCAACAAGGAAAACAAGGGTTATACGGAAAGGCAGCAAAATGGAGTTGACAATTATCAGATCTATCATCATCTCATAGAATTGCGGAGCAGACTCAATGGGTTGAATGATCTTCTTCTGCTGCTCCGTATTATGGTCTTATCATGAAGCCACATAACTAACCTGACTCAGGTTGTGAAGTCGAAACTGATAAAGGACAATTTCGATTCTGAGAATTACAATCTGAAACTTTAACTCCTACACTATGGTTCCTCCCACGCTTGGTTTCCTGTCAGTCTCTGTGGCATAATCATTCAGTGCATATAGCTGCTTCCCCTAAAGTTCTTGGCTGGAAACCATACAGCGATGTTGTCTTCTTTGTCTGTACCATGGCCCCTTTGAGTGTATTGTGGACCAGAAAACATGGGTTTCTGGGGGCCTCTTGGACTTACGCTCAGGTTTTCTTCTGAGGCTCATGGGGATTTCGTTTTCTGGCACCATCATGGTATTAAGCATCTGTGGTATGTTATTCCTCTCCATATTCTCCCTAAATGCTCAGTTGCATAAAATCACAGTACGTTTGGGAATTTAAATCTCTTAGTGTCCTGGAATTCACTGCTTGTAAGGCTTCCAGAATCTGAAACACTCATAACATTTTAGAAGTGTTCAGATGTATAGTTGCACTATCACAATATACGAGGCTATGGTCTAAGTGCTGGAAATGGTTAGGAAGGGTTATCAGATTTGAAATATTCACTCTGACATTTTCTTCACAGATACTGACAGATCTGCTGAGTTTTTCCAACAATTCCTATTTGTACTCGTGATTTATAGCATCTGCAGTTCTTTCGTTTTATTTTTTGTTATTTAGCATGGTTAGGTGTTTGTTTTTGACTGACGCAGACTTCATGGGACGAAGGGCTGTTTTCTATTTTGTAGAACTTTCCAATGCTATAGCCAGCAACAGTCAGATGACTTTGGTCAGTCGATGAAGTGACAGGGCAGCAGATGGAACAAAAGTGCACTGAAGCCAAGGAGGAGTCTAACACACAGTTACGTAGCTGCCAGATCCATTGTCATTCACATTATCTATTGTACCGCTCGCTGTATTGTCAAACTGTCAAAATTTTTACCATGCGATAATAAGGTGTAGAGCTGGATGAACACAGCAGTCCAAACAGCATTAGAGGAGCAGGAAAGCTGACATTTTGGGCCCTTCTTCAGAAATGGGGGAGGGGAAGGGAATTCTGAAATAATTAGGGAGGGGGGAGTCGGATAGAAAATGGATAGAGGCGAAGATGGGATGGAGAGGAGACAGACAGGTCGAAGAGGCGGGGATGGAGCAAGTAAAGGTGAGTGCAGGTGTGGAGTTAGGGAAGGGATAGGTCAGTCCAGGGAGGACGGACAGGTCAAGGGACTGGATGAGGCAAGTCGGTAGGAGATGTGGATGGGGCTTGATGTGGGAGGAGGGGATAGGTGGAAGGAAGGGCAGGTTAGAGAGTCGGGGACAATTTGGGCTGGTTTTCGGATGCAGTAGGGGGAGGGGAGATTTTGAAGCTTGTGAAATCCACATTGATACCATTGGGCTACAGGGGTCCCAAGCGGAATATGTGGTGCTGTTCCTGCAACCTTTGGGTGGCACAGTTGTGGCACTGCAGGAGGCCCAGGATGGACATGTCATCTAAGGAATGGGAGGGGGAGTTGAAATGGTTCACGACTGGGAGGTGCAGTTGTTTAGTGCGAACTGAGCATAGGTGTACTGCAAAGTGGTCCCCAAGCCTCTGCTTGGTTTCCCTGATTAGAGGAGGCCACAACGTGAACTTCGGATACAGTATACCACATGAGCAGATGTGCAGGTGAACATCTGCTTGATGTGTAGGGTCTTCTTGAGGCCTGGGATCTTGGGGCCTTGTGGTCTGCTCCATACTCCCCTCCAGTCGTGTCACACCCAGCACTTTTCCCTCCAACCACAGGAAGTTCGACACCTGCCTCTACACCTCCCCCTCCCCCTCAAGCCCATTCCAGGCCCCAAGAAGATTTTCCATGTCAAGCAGATGTTCACCTGCACATCTGCTGATATGGTATACTATGTCCGCTGTTCCCGTTGTGGCCTCCTCTACATTGGGGAAAGGAAACAGAGTCTTGGGAACCACTTTGCGGAGCACCTATGCTCGGTTTGCACTAAACAACTGCACCTCCCAGTCGCAAACCATTTCAACTCCCCCTCCCATTCCTTAGACGACATGTCTAACCTGGGCCTCCTGCAGTGCCACAACTATGCCACCCGAAGGTTGCTGGAACAGCACTTCATATTTCGCTTGGGAACCCTGCTGCCCAATGGTATCAATATGGACTGCACAAGCTTCAAAATCTCTCCTCTCCCAACCGCATCCCAAAACCAGCCCAGCTTGTCCCCGACTCCCTAACCTGTCCTTCCTCCCACCTATCCCCGCCTCCCACCCCCAGCCCCACCCCATCTCCGACCTACTAGCCTCATCCTGCCCCCTTGACCTGGACTGACCTATCCTCTCCATAACTCCCCACCGACACTCACCTTTCCTGTCTCCACCCCCGCTTCTTTGACCTGTCTGTCTCCTCTCCACCTATCTTCTCCTTTATCCATCTTCTATCCGCCTCCCCCTCTCTCCCTATTTATTTCAGAACCCTCTTCCCCTCCCCCATTTCAGAAGAACAGTCTAGGCCCGAAACGTCAGTTTTCCTGCTCCTCTGATGCTGCTTGGCCTGTTGTGTTCATCCAGCTCTACACCTTGTTATCCTTTTGAGGGTCCTCAGCTCATGTTGCCATTGCTCATCATTTGAGCATTTGTGTGCCGCCACCCCCCTCTCCACATCGTGGGCATGCTCTGTAAGATGACCTGCCTCCCCAAACAGTTGGCAGTTCTTTCCCTCCTTCCAGTCTTTGGTAAGGTGCCCCTCTTGTTTACAATTCTTGCACAGTGTATTCTGCTGCTATGTGCCCTGAACTACTTCAGTTTTGATGGACACTGGGCTGTCCCAGGAATGTCAGGTCCCTTGATTCCGTCAGATGGTGAACCTGGATGGTGTGTGCAAATGGACCTATCAGCATCTGCCTCCAGGGTTACCCTGACCAGCCTTTTGCTGGTCCATATCCTCAAGAGGCTCATCGCCAAGGTGATTCGAGGGAACTGGTAACATTGCAATTGCATTTGAATCCACTCCCAACTGAACAAAAGATTGAGAATTAACCATAGATTGAGAAGGAAACTACAGAACACACGTGCAGGTCTTAATCAAATTCGTCAAAGTTCAGCCGTACAGTAGCTCAGTGGTTAGCACTGCTGCCTCACAGTGCCAGGGACCCAGTTTCAATTCCACTCCCGGACAACTGTCTGTGTGGAGTTTCTGCCAGGTGCTCCAATTTCCTCCCACAAACCAAAGATGCTAAATTGCCCATAGAGTTCAGGCATGTCTAGGCTAGGTGTGTTAGCCATGGGAAAGGCAACGTTATAGGCATAGGGTAGGGAGAAGGGTCTCGGTGGGATGCTCTTTGAAGGGTCAGTATGGACTAGTTGGGCCGAATGTTCTGTTTCCACACATATAGGGATTATATAGAATTTTATATATAATTTCAAATCTGAAACACTAACAGTGAATCCTCGAAACTTTCAGCAATCCCAGACACAATTTAATATACAGACTCCACAAGATCACCAGGGAGAATGGGGAATAAATTACCAGGTTAAAAAGGGAGACCAGGACAACAGCAGAAGAGAGGAATAACTGGGAAGAGAGCTACTGAAAAAGACACATCGCTGAGTCAGAGAATGGGGAGAGCATTGCTGCTTTTGTACTGCTTCACTTTGGGCGGGACTGGTTCAGGGTCAGGAAACTGCAAGCTGATAGGCTGCTCTGTGAAATGGGCGGGGCTGGATTAAGGGTTAGGATGCGGCAAGCAGGAAGGCAGCCTACCTGGAGGAAGAGATAACAAGGTGTGGAGCTGGAGGAACACAGCAGGCCAGACAGCATCAGAGGAGCAGGAAAGCTGAAGTTTCGGGCCTGGACCCTTCTTCAGAAAAAAAGCTAATTATTCTAATCCTATTTTCAGCACTTAGCCATGTATCTTGGCATTGTAAGTGAACATCTAAATACTTCCTAACTGTTATAAGAATTTCTACTTCTACCACACTTACAGGCAATGAATTCCAGATACCCACGAGCTTTTTTTTTAATTTCTGAAGAAGGGTCCAGACCCAAAACGTCAGCTTTTCTGCTCATCTGATGCTACCTGGCCTGCTGTTTTCCTCCAGCTCCACACCTTGTTATCTCAGACTCCAGCATCGGCAGTTCTTACTATCTCTACCTGGAGGAAAGCGTTTCGGGTATTACCCTTCTTGAGCCCTGGCTTCTTTCCTCCAGATGCTGCCTGGCTTGCTGTGATCTTCCAACCTCCTGTTTGTCGACCTTAGTTTTGGGTTATAATAATTGATTATTAACCCCAGAGTGCCCGGTATGGTCGAATATGATCTCTCTCCATCAGCAGGGAACCACATCGTCCTTATGGAGTGGGTATAGTTTCTGTGGAGCAGAGGAGACTGAAGGGAGCATGATCGAAATGTACAAAATACGAGAGACAGAGACAGGAATGATTCCTGATTGATGGAGGGATCAATGACGGGGGGCATTTATTGATGGTTTAGAAGAATATGAGAATTTTAGTGTATTTTGTTTTTTGAAAAGACAGTGGTATCTGGAATTCACTGCCTGTAAGTGTGGTAGAAGCAGAAAATCTTTATAACAGCAAGTATTTAGATGTACACTTACAATGCCAAGATACATGGCTAAGTAATAGGATTAGAATAGTTAGTTTTTTAGTTTACAATCTCTCACGTGCCTTCATTCTGTCTTCCACTTTCTTATTCCATTTCTGCGTTTGTTCATGACTTGTTCCCTGGGTGACACATCCACCTCGAAAGTGAAACGAAAAGTCTCGCTGATTCGGGCTTTTCTATATTTTCAATGAGTAAACTTTAGAAAAGAGAAGTCACATTCCATGGCTATAAACGCGCAGGAAATGATCATTCCCTGAGCCGGGGCTATTAACTTGGGCTGTTGGGACGAGCACTGGGAAATGGGGAAACTTGTCTGCGGTGGCAGTGGAAAACTGGGTAACGTGACAATGGCCAGCTATTTTGGAGGAGTTTTGGCTCATACAGAGGAAGACACATTGGTAGGGACGTCACGCTAATTGATGAGCCAAGAAACGGACTGACTGAGTTCTGTTGGTGAGATGAACACATCCCCGTTTTTCACCGTGTGAAAACTAGAGCAGGGTGTCCAAGACTCGATTGGGGAGACCAGCGCGGACTGTTTCAACGTGGGACTGTTAACGCTGATGTGAAGATGTCGCAGGAAATATTAACTGTGTTAACCGTGTAATATACATTCACGTTGTTGTTAACTGTTTTTCCCCAGGGACGGTGTTCGCAGTCTGAACTGAAGCCCCAGCACTCCCCCGCGGTGAATATCCCGCCCACAATCGGGAACAGTGCGCAGGCGCACTCCTGGACAGGGTACAGAGCATGCGCGGAGCTGTTATTGGCCGTTGACGGGGGTGTTTTTGTCGTCGGTCCGAAAACGGTCAGAATGTGGCAGGACGGAGGGAATGATGGATCCAGCGAGAACATGGGGAGGTTATCTGAAACTTTCGTATAAGCTGCGGCCCTCGAAAAAGATGTTATCCTTGCCTTGTTTAAACGAAGTGAAGGCGAGTGGTTACCTGGAGGCTTTCGTCTAAAGTTAGGCCCGGCTTAACGTCCGCCATAATTATATTTGGGCATTGGGTTTCACGGCGCATGCGCGAAGGTCATCTTTGTCGGGGGCAATATTTGGAAGGACTGAAAGGAATTTGCTGTCCATTGTTCAGAATGGAGACAACGTGTGCATCAGGCTGCATTAGCCTTTCACACCCAAAGTCTTATTGATGACGCAGAGCGGCGGCAGAGAAGGTAAGAAACCCTGTTTGATGTTTTCCACTCATGGGATGCGCTGGCTCATGTGTGTAAAGACCTGCGCCTCCATTCAGTCAAGTGAGGATACAGGGCGGAAACACAGGACCCTGAGTAGATGTTATTGTTAAATCAAGTGACTGCCAAAAATAACGAGGAGCAATATGTAGCAGCAAGTATGCACATCCTTTGCTTTGATAGGGAGTTAGAAAAGGGTGTTAATAACAGCAAATTCAAACCAAGGTATTGTTTTTCCTTTTTGAATTGTTGTCCTGAACTGATAGTGATGGATGCTGTAAACTTCTTTTGCAGATATCACATGGGAATTTGCTGACGGGAAATCAAAACCCAAATATCACATGAAACTCTGACAAAATCACTTGGTTTGCATCATCAGCCTTTGTAAGTAAGTTCTGAATTCCAGATCTTTATCATATGCTGTACAAAATGTTTCTTCATATGCTCCCTGTGGCACCTCACCAAAATCTTCAACCAGTGTTTCTTTTATATCCAGCTAAGAATTTTTTTTCCTTTCCTGACATATATTAATCTTTTACAAACACCTTTATCTCCTCCTTACTCATTCTGCTTCATTCCAAACAGACAATTTCATTTCTCTAGCATAACAATGCAACTCAAATACCTGATCCCTTGAACTATTTTGGTAAATCTCCTCTGGCCCCTCCCACCCTTCAGAATGTGTGGTGGTCTCTGGATTGCACAGACCCAAATGCTCTATGTTCCTGTGTGTGATGTCATCACACAGCAATAACTGCACAGTGATGTTACCCACCCCCCTTGGATTTCCTCAAATGTGAGATTTTTCTCTGACTCCAGTGTTTCTGATTTCTTTACAACTGCAGCTTCCAACGGAGATTTCAAAATGCTGACATTGTTTGAGAATTTACCTCATGTAGATCTCTTCCCCAGTTACTTGTGCCCTATTATCTAAGAGAGATTCCATGGCTCTGCGACTGGAGTTGTCCCCTCCACAGCTCTGTTTAATCTCTTCTCTCCCTGATGGCTTTTCTGCTATTGAATTACTTCCTCAGTCTCTAGTAATGGATGTCTTTTACCTGTGTTTAGTATTACTTATGCCAACAGCGTCTAAGTGAGGTTTTCATTGCTGCCCATCCCCTGACTAGGTGCAACTATCTAACCAGTTTCATCGTCCCATAGGATCTTTCACAATTGGGAATTGTTCTTCCTGTACAATGCTCCATTTCTGTTCCACTTCTGAGCTTGCGTTGATCATCAAATTTGCACCAAGTTTGTTCACCGCGATTCATTCTGTACACCCTGAGTTAATTATACAATTGACTCTTTTTATCACTCCATAGATACTGCCTTTTTTGCTGTTATAGGCTCGATGCGTCTGAGGGCCTTTTTCTGTACTAGAGACCATATGAATCTAAGACTATGTCTGTCTTCCAGAGTACCTCCAGCATTTTCTCTCTTTATTTCAGATTTCCAGCAGCTGCAATATTTTGCTATTATTTTATTGCATGCCTTGTTCATGGATGGGAGTCCAGAAACACAGATGGACTAAGTAAGAGATGATTTGCATCGGGTTGGCTGGATGCTGGCTTTGTGTTTAGACCATGGTCTCCATTTCCACTGAGATACTGAATCATTCAGTGGCTAAAATACATTGCAACTGGGTTTGATCTCTGCAAGAGAACATCACCTAACCACACTCCCCTACCCTTTCACTAACAAGATTACTCTACATTGCCCAATCCCCACTTATATGTGGAGAAGTGGATGTTTGAGCTTCTCAAACCATTGCATTCGATGTGATGTAGATACAGAACAACAGAAGTCTTACTGTACAAATGAAATCCATGCTCCCTGCACCAGCTCTCCAATGAACAGTATGACTGAGTGCTAGCTGCCTGCTTTCTCCCTGTACCTCTGCACATTCTTTATCCTTGAATAATCTCCAATGCCTTGTTGAATGCCTCAGTTGAACCTGCCTTTACTACATGTGCAGGCAGTGAATTCCAGGCACAAATCACTATTGCATGACACAGTATTTTCTTGGATAGTAGGAACTGCAGATGCTGGAGAATCTGTGATAACAAGGTGTAGAGCTGGATGAACACAGCAGGCCAAGCAGCATCAGAGGAGCAGGAACGCTGACGTTTCGGGCCTAGACCCTTCTTCAA
>JAHRHZ010000115.1:1044976-1067772 GCA_024137785.1 Ginglymostoma cirratum | reverse complement strand
ACCTTGTTATCACAGTATTTTTTTTCATCAAATTTGTTCATTTTAAAGTCAGTTTAAAACTCTGCCTTCTTGTCGTTGGTCCTCTTACAAATGGCAACTGTTTCTCCTTATTGACTATCCAGACCATTCATAGTTTTGACATTTTTTTTCTCGAATGTGCTCTGATTTGCTACGATACTGATAAGTAATAGGTTCCAAGTAATTTGCCTAGTGATGATGAAGGAATGGTGAAAAATGTACAAATCAGCAACATTGATTTGAAAATAGTACAATGTTTTAAGGCATTTTGCACAAAATGTCCGAAAGCAGCTTTTGACAATGGGCCAAAAACAGAGATAATAGGGCAGGTGACTGAATATTTGGCCACATAATGAGGTATAAAGGAGTTTTTAAGGGAGGAAAGTGAGGTAAAGAGGCAGGGAGGTTTTGAGAGAAAATCCAGAGTTTGTGGCCTTGGCAACTGAGGGAACAACCAACCAATTCATCTTGGGCTGAAATATTACTTCATAGTTGTGAATAGTCTGGTTCTCCCTCAGACATTTGCCAGGGAGAGGGATGGAGTCAGTGGTGATGGAGTGCAGTTTGGAAGAAGAAATAAAAATAATGCCTTTAGTCTTCACAATACCTAAATGGAGGAGGTATCTGCCTGTCCAGTCCTGGATGTCAGGCAAGCCAGGATGGTGTGTGATTGGGAGTTGAAGTTGTTCACATACAGTACACCTGCAACCCTGGGCCTTCTGCATGGTCAAAATTGACAGATTGGGAGTTTCTGTTAAAATTCTGATCACATTAAAATGCTACCATGTCCCTCTCCTTCACCACCGGCCTGGCCTTTCTCTTATTCTCCCATATAGGCTAGAGTCTTATGTCGGCCTGGACTGGGTGTGGATGTTCTGCTCAAGACATAGACCATATAAAATCCTCATTCTCCATCTCTCCCAAATCATTTTCTCTGTCCTTGCCTCCCTCAACCCTGTCATCCCAATAAAATCGAAGTTTTGTGTGCGACCAGTGCAAGTGGCAAGCTTCCTTCCCTGAAGGATGGATGTGAATCTGTTGGGTTTTTGTTACAATCCAGCCACTTTCGTGATAACTATCTCCCAGTGCCAGCCCCACACAAATTCCCAGATTCGATCAGCTCCGTTTTCTAACTTGCCTTTGTGTTTTAGTGCCTTCTCCCACACTCCTTTTTTTTTTCATGCTTTTAAACAAATTCCACAGGATATCGGAAGGACAGAATTTACATTCGGGCATTTCAAACCACATGTCCCATCAGGATCGGACTGAGCCACCCAATTTGTCTTAACAGGAATATCATTGGATTTTGACCATGGAAGGAAACAGCACCATTCTCAGTGGGGAGAAACCGTACATGTGTCCTGCGTGTGGAAAAAGCTTTGCTGATTCATCCGACCTGCTGGTACACCAGCGAGTTCACACTGGAGAGAAACCGTTCCACTGCTCCCAGTGTGGGAAGGGATTCAGTCAATCATCCGACCTGCTGAAACACCAGCGAGTTCACACTGGAGAAAAACCATTCTACTGCTCCATGTGTGGGAAAGGATTTGCTTGGTCATCCAGCCTGCTGAGACATCAACGTGGTCACACTAGGGAGAAACCATTCACCTGCTGTGATCGTGGCAAAACATTCGTTCACTCATCTAAACTTTTGGAACACCAGCAAATTCACATTAGGGAAAAACTATTCACCTGTTCAGAGTGTGGGAAAGGATTCACTAAGTCATCTAACCTGCTGAGACACCAACAAGTTCATACAGGGGAGAGACCATTCAGTTGCTCCCTATGTGGGAAGGGATTCACTCAGTCGTCCCACCTGCAGGTACACCAGCGAGTTCACACTGGGGAAAGACCATTCACCTGCTCTGTGTGTGGTAAGGGATTCACTCAGTCAACACATCTGCTGCAGCATCAGCGAGTTCACACTGGCGAGAGACCATTCGCTTGCTCTGTGTGTGGGAAGAGATTCATTCGATCGACCAAACTGTTAACACACCAGCGTGTTCACACTGGGTAGAAACTATTCACTTGCTCCATGTGTGGGAAGGGATTCTCATGGACATCCATCCTGTTAACACACCAACAAGTTCACAAAGAACCATAGTTTTGAAAGATTTTGCTTCTACTTACACCAAGGAATGAACCAAGGTCATTGGGTTGTTTGTACTGATGTTATTAAACCCCGCTGTATTGAAGATGCTGATATTGTGGATAAAACAGCAAAGTAATTTTTAAAAATCTGTTGGGTACATTTTGGATATGATCCCAACTTGCTATGCATCGTCGTTTTCGCAATCATTAGAGACTGTCCATCTGCCCAGTGTCTGGATGAGGATTTTCTGATTCATCAGGGCTGGATGAACACCAGTGAGTTCCCAAGTAACTGTAGAGGTTGAATTTTGTTGTTATTGACATCCACCTCCAAACCATATTTGCTGGTGTTTGCTCCTGATGATGTTTGTAAACACCACAAGTCTGGTTGACTATTTGGGATAAAAATGGTATAGTTTGGCTTTCTGTTAAAACTATAGTGCACCAAGGCTTTATCATATCTATAAGGCAGATTAGTTGAGGGGAAGCCATCTGAACAACTTGATTCAAATTTATTTGAAGAGATGTCGAGGTGTGTCAATGATGCTTTTAATGTAGTCTACTTGGACTTGAGTAAGCCTTTTGATAAGGTTCCGTGTGGGAGACTGATAGCAAAGGTAAGAGCACATGGGATCCACTAAAATTTGGCAAATTCATCCACAATTGACTGAATAGCAGAAAAGAGAGGATGATGGTTGAGATGATTTTCCCAGTGTAAATTTATGTCCAATGGGGTCTCAAAGTAGTTACTGTCGGGGACCTTGCTGGTTTATATAAATGATATAGTCATTATAGGAGCATTGATCAGTTGTCTTTCAGATGGTATAAAAGGGTTCACGATAAGTGGTGAGGATGATAGCCGTCGATGACAGGGCGATAATTAGTAGCAAATAGAATTCTATCTGAATAAATACAACATAGAACTGTCCCCGACAGTAACTACTTTGAGACCCCACTGGACATAGATTTTATACTCCCCTGAGGGGCTATTCTCTCTCTCCTTCCACCCCCCCAACCCCTACCCCTGTCAATAGTATCCAAAACGGTATACCTGTTAGAGAAAGGAATGGCCACAGGAGACTCCTGCACTACCGGACTGCTTCCCCTAGCGAACACCCATCTACCTGACTGAAACTCTGATGTAACCACCTCACTGTAACTAGTGTCTGTCTCTGCCCTCTGAATGTGCCTTAGTATGTCCAACTGCTGCACCAATCAAACAACATTATCTGTGAGGAGCTGCAGCTGGTCATACTTCCTTCAGACATAGTAATCAGGGACATTAGACTGCTCCCTGATCTCCCACATCTGGCAGGGAGAGCACACCACTGCACCAGCTGCCATTTCTGCCCCTTTACACTAAGAAAGATAAAAGAATCTTATCTTGCCTGCCTTTCTTAGTGAAACCCAGTATTCTCCGAACCCTGCATTTAACAGGTTCCTTAAATTACAATCTTTACAAGCAGACCAAATACCTGTAGGCTACAACAAACTTCCTATCAGTCTCTCTTAATGTGTCTCTTTTTATTTTGGTAGGGGAGAAAAGAAGGATGGAAACACAATAATGTAATGTTTGGTGCTTACTATTCCTTGACACTGAGTTCTTCCTCACTCCACTGATCAGTCATGTTGACTGCGCCAACTTCTCCAAGAATGCTTGGCAAAGTCTCTCAGCATCCTCTACTGGATGCCCTTCCTACTGCTTATCACTGGGGGTGTTCTTCCTCAAAAATGTGAGCTTGGACAGGACAATTAGTCAGCAAGGTCAGCAGTTAACTGCAAGGTTAGTGATTCATAGACTAGACAATAATGGACGCCTTGTTGGTTTTTTTCATACACCAGCATCTCCATGACATTGTCAATGGGAACATTGTCTGCAAGTTAATTTCCCCCAGATCTTGCTTGCTGTGTTATCCCATGAGTTGCCAAACATTCAGATTTTTAATGTGTGATGCTGCGATTTATGAAGAAACAAATTGGAATTTTGGCCTTAATTTCTAAGTGTTGGGTGTTAAAAATAGGGAGTTCTTGTCATCGCTGTACAAGATGTTTGTGATGCTGCTGGTGGTGGACTACTTACAGTTCTGGTCCCATTATTCAAGAAGTAGTATTTTGGTATTGAATGCAGTCTAAAAGAGCTTCACTTGGCTGGTTCATACGATAAAGGATTTGACTGATCAAGAATGACCAAACAGGTTAGGCCTTCATTCATTAGAGATTGGAAGAATATGGGGAGCCTTTATTGATTATGAGTGGCCTTTGCAGGGTAGATGATGGCAAGACTTTTCCACTAATGAGTGAATCTTGGACTGGGGGACATAGTTACAGAATAAGGGACAGTAAATTATAACTGAGATGCAAAGGAATCCCTCTTCTCTCAATAGAAATTAATTTCTGGAATTGTCCACCCCAAGTCATGGAGATTAGATCACTGAAAGCATTTAAACAGGAGGCTGATAAATTTTGAAATGGTGAGTTGTGAGCTTTGAGTTGTGAGGTGTGACATTAAAGAGAAGTTGAGGTTTTGGGCATATCAGTCCTGATCTTCAAGAATGGCAGGCTAGACCTGCAACAGAAATAGTCCATTTGAACACAATTGTGCTGCTTAACGAATGGGGCTTAATGAGGGAAATATGGAAATGGGAATCCATTATACAGACTACACCCAACATAGGGCTTGAACCCACAAGTACGTGTTAGCCAGGCCACCCAAAACAAGCATTCAAATGCTATTTTATAAGGAGACCAATGTGGTATCAACCTGGTACTTCTGTGGGTTCTGAATTCCCAGGATTATGAAGGTAATTGTTTTACAAATTCCCAATGTTTAAGTTCATTCCTCTCAATCTCCAGTAATGTCATTGACATATTCCACTTCTCAGATGTAACTCCTTCAGAACATTGTTATCCAATTTCAGTAATTGTTCCAGAGTTTAATATTTAATACATATATTTAATGTTGCCATCCTCATCTTTAAGGATCCTGTATCACTCCCAGTCACTCTGTGAGGCGGTGAATAAATGTGACAGTCTGCCACAATAACCCATTCATCTCTGTTACAGAAAGAACTGCTCCTCTGCTGAGTCACACTCAATGCTTTCATCAATTTTTTTGTTCTGCCGCTCCTCATTTTGTGGACCGGATTTTGAGATTTTGGTTACAAAGCACCTGATGACAGGAAGAATCTGCTGCAGCCATTGCCAAATTTACAAAACCCCTTTCATTTGAAAAGAAACATTCATGAGGAGGGATTTTCCACAACTATCAGCTCAGGTTTCCAAATTGAAGCTCAGAGAAAGTGTCACTCCCTCTGTCTTGTGTAACTTCTACTCGCAGGTTTAGTGAGCGCTCCCGTTTGCTCGTTTTACTGGTGCATTGATCTCTTTGCCTGGCATTTTTTTCACATTGCCTGAATCCTGTCTCTGTCAGTTTGATCGCTCATATTTGCTTAATACTATTCCACTGTTTGCCCCACCCCCCCACTACACTCAAGTATGATGGCTGAATGGAATCCTGTTTGGTAACAAGGTGTTCTAAAAAGGGAACTGAGTGTTGTATCTTGCTTCAGTCTGTGGCTTTGATGGATGTCAGTATAACTTATTTCTTACCAGTATTATTTGACTATCCCACTTCATTTTGTATTCCATGTTTTTAAAAAAACTGGAAAAGTAATTTTTCCGCTTCTGCTGGTGGCTATGCTACCCAGCATTCCGGGTGCTTTGGAAAGTCCCATATTCATGGAACGTGCAATCAGTGCACAGGTGTAGAGTCGATGCAGAAGTGAGCATACGCAGAATGAGTGACGACAACGATGGCGGAAATTTCCTTCTCGGCTCTAGAAAAATTACCAGTGAGGCGTGATGGGGGGAGGTGATGTATTGGGCACGTAGCCAGATAGATATTGTGGTCTTTTTAAGTAAGACGCAAAATCCAGAAAACGACATTTGGATAGGTCGTTTGCGAGCAGCAACGTCGAATTAGAGACTGGAGGCTTTCATGCAAAGACAAGGCCTCGGTGTGATGGGCACCATCTTTATTGGGGCACTGGGCAGCAGGGTGCAGGGGCTGCTCCCATCTTTGGGGGCAATATTTGGAATAACTGGGAGGATGGGCTTGCTGCCCATTGTTCAGAATGGCGACAACTTGACCATCAAGCTGCGTTAACCTTTCACACCCAATGTCTTATTAGGCAGAGCGGTGACACAGAAGAAAAGGAAAGGAAGCAAATCCTGTCTAGATTGCTCTACTTCAGGGGACATCCTGCCCCATTGATCAAAAATCTGTGGCTCTTGTTAAGTCCCATGAAGACCCAAAGCAGGAACTCCTGACCCTGTGTAGACTCTCCCTCACATCAAGGCATTTTCCAAGGAGAGGCAATGAGCAGCAGGGAACATGTGAGGGCATCCTGGAATAGGAGGGGATAATATTGTGAATTTCTATTCTGAATTGACAAGTATGGAGTTTTTGTGGTTAGAAAGGGAGGATCTACACACAGTAAACTCAAATCAAGCGAAATGTTTGTCTCTTCTGAGTATTTATCCCCGACTGATAGTGATGGATTTTGTAAATGTCCTCGATAGGATTTTCAATGAGGATGCTGTGACATTACCCATAGCCTTAGCATTTTCTCAACAGTGAGACTTTTCTCTGACTGCACTTTTTTGCTGATATCTTTCCAGCTGCACGACCCAGCATGAGATTTCAAAACTGGAATCTGATATTCCAGAGGTGAGTATTTTTGATCATTCGTCTACAGTTTCAAGCTGTTTCTGCTGTGCTGTGTTGTCTTTGAGAGGTTTGATGTGTATGGTGCTGGTGTGGTTCCTTTAGAAGCTTTTCAGGGCATTTTGGGTGTAAGTAATATCAGCATATGTTTAGTTTGTTCAGCTTCAAGAACAGACAAGTTTTTTGTTTAAAATCTGCACGTTACCACAAACTGAGAGAGTTTAAGCTCTCTATGGTGTGAGCATTCCTTGGTGTGTGGAATTTTCTCACTCAAAAGGAATTGGAGAGGATCAATGAAGTAAAACTGAAGGATTTGATATGGTAGTGTAATTTCTGTAAATTAATGGTATTGGAGAGTAGGTTGCAAAAATTGTTTTGCTTTGAGTTTTAAGATTTTCATCACTTCTTCCTGATGTACAGATGGCTTGTTTTCTACCATCTTTAATGTGATAAATTCTGTTCTCTTGTGGCGGGGTGGGGGGGATGGTAAGAACTGCTGTCTCATGTGAATACGTCTCAATCAAAGAACAGTATGTTCTCCAACGAAAGAAAATAACAAACAATTATCAAGTCAGGTTTCATTCAAAATCTGAATTGTCCAAATATCCCATCAACTGGAGTCACAGCAGTTAGAAGAATGAACTCTAGAGGTAACAAAAGAATGGATGAGAGTTTTAGCAACAGGTGAGCTGAGATTGGAGTCGAGTGAAGTTGCTGAGGTGGAAAGAGGCAGTCTTAGTGATGATAGGGATATGTGATTGGAAAGTCATCTTGGGGTGAAATACTTTCTGAACAGCCCAGGTTCAGCCTCAGATAGTTAATAGGTTGTGGGGCGGAGTTGGTGAGAAGTGGAATTTGTCATCGAGGTATGAAGACAATGGCTTCAGTCTTCCCAATATGTAAATTGATAAAATGACAGCTCATTCAGGATGGGACCTTGTGTGATTTGGAGGTGATTGTGTTCACATTACCCTGCTATCCTTGTCCTTCCCGGAGGTGGGGAGTGAAGGTTTGGGAGTCTCTGTCAAAGTTCTGATCAAGTTCTAGAGAAATGAATGAAGTCTCTCGTGCTCTTGCTCGGACCAGATTGGGAGGCAAATTTTGGAAGGGTTCAGAATAATAGGGATGTTGTCATGGGTGATTTCAACTTCTAGTATGGACTGGAACCTCCTAGGAAGGATCTCTGACTCAATATGTAGATAGGCCGACCAGAGGGGAGGCCATATTGGATTTAGTGCTTGGTAACGAACCAGTCCAGGTGTCAGATCTCTTGGGAGAGCTTTTCGGTGATAGTGATCACAACTCCCTGACCTTTACTATCGTCAAGGAGAGGGATAGGCGCAGATGGTATGGGAAAGTATTTAATTGGGGGAGGCAGAATTTCAATGCTATTAGGCAAGAACTGTGGAGCATAAATTGCAATCAGATGTTCTCAGGGAAATGCACAACAGAAATGTGGAGGTTTTTTCAAGGAGCAGTTGCTACACGTACTGGATAAGTTTGTCCCACTGAGGCATGGAAGTGTTGGTAAGGCGAAGGAACCTTGGATGACAAGACATTTGGAACACCTATTCAAGAGGAAGAAGGACTTAAGGTTGAGGAAGCAAGGATCAGACAGGGCTGTAGAGGTCTACAAGGTAGCCAGAAGGAAGTGAAGAATGGACTTAGGAGAGCTAGAAGTGGGTATGAGCAAACCTTGGCGGGTAGGTTCAAGGAAAACCCGAAGGCCTTCTATGCTTATGTGAGGAACAAGAGGATGGCCAGAGTGAGGGTAGGCCAATCAGGGATAGTGGAGGGAACTTGTGCGCGGAGTCAGAGGAGATAGGGGAGGTCCTTAATGAATAATTTGCTTCAGTATTCACCAGTGAGAGGGACCTTGCCATTTGTGAGGACAGCATGAAACAGGTAGATATGCTCGAACAGGTTGATGTTAGGAAGGAGGATGTGCTAGAAATTTTGAAAAACATGAGGATAGATAAGTCCCCTTGCCCAGACGGGATATACCCAAGGTTGTTGCGGGAAGCAAGGGAAGAGATTGCTGCCCCTTTGGCAATGATCTTTGCGTCCTCACTATCTCCTGGAGTAGTACCAGATGATTGGATGGTGACAACTGTCATTTCCTTGTTCAAGAAAGAGAGTAGAGATAATCCTGGGAATTACAGACAGGTCTGTCTCACAACTGTGGTGGACACATTATTGGAGAGGATTCTGAGAGATAGTATTTATGATTATTTGGAAAAGCTCAGTTTGATTAGAAATAGTCACCGTGGCTTTGTGAAGGGCAGGTCATGCCTCGCAAGCCATATTGAATTCTTTGAGAATGTGACAAAACAGGTTGATGAAGACAGAGTAGTGATGTGGTGTATATGGATTTTAGCAAGGCATTTAATAAGGTTCCCCATGGTAGGCTCATTCAGAAAGTAAGGAGACATGGGATACAGGAAAATTTGGCTGTCTGGATACAAAACTAGCTGTCCAATAAAAGACAGAGGGTGGTAGTAGATGGAAAGTATTCAGCCTGGAGATCGGTGACCAGTGGTGTGCCGCAGGGATCTGTTCTGGGACCTCTGCTCTTTGTGATCTTTATAGGAAGTGGAAGGGTAGGTTAGTAAGTTTGCCGATGACACGAAGGTTGGTGGAGTTGTGGACAGCTTGGAGGGCTGCTGTCGGTTGCAACGGGACATTGACAGGATGCAGAGCTGGACAAAGAAGTGGCAGATGGAATTCAACCCAGTAAAGTTTGAAGTGTGAAGGTCAAATTTGAATGCAGAATACAGGGTTAATGGCAGGATTTTGGCAGTGTGGAGGAACAGAGGGATCTTGGGATCCACGTCGATATATCCCTCAAAGTTGCTACCCAAGTTGATAGGGTTGTAAATAAGGCATCTGGTGTGTTGGCTTTCATTGGCAGGGAAGTTAAGTTTAGCAGCCGCGAGGTTATGCTGCAGCTCTATAAAACTCTGGTTAGACCACACTTGGAATATTGTGTTCAGTTTGGTCACTTCATTACAGGAAAGATGTGGAAGCTTTAGAGAGGGAGCAGAGGAGATTTACCAGGATGCTGCTTGGACTGGGGAGCCTTATGAAGAAAGGCTGAGGGAGCTAGGGCTTTTTTTCATTGAAGCAAAGAAGGATGGGAGGTGATTTGATGGAGGTACACAAGAAGCTGAGAGGCATAGATAGAGTGGATAGTCAGAGACTTTTTCCCAGGGTGGAAATGACTATTATGAGGGTGCATAATTTTAAGGTGATTGGAGGAAGGTATAGGGGAGATGTTAGGGGTAGGTTCTTAACACAGAGTGGTGGGCGTGTGGAACGCGCTGCCGGCAGTGTTAGTGGAGTCAGATACTTTAGAGACTTTTAAGCGACTCTTGGATAGGCATATGGAGGATAGTAAAATGTAGGGTATGTAGGGTAGTTTGATCTTAGAAGGATAATAGGTCAGCACAACATCGTGGGCCGAAGAGCCTGTACTGTTCTATGTTCTATGCTCTCTCCTTCGACCCCTGCATTTCTCTCCCTTTCTCTCTGCCTTCTTCCACCTCTCCCTCCTCCCATTAGGGGCCAGAGTCTTACATAGAACATAGAACAATACAGCGCAGAACAGGCCCTTTGGCCCTCGATGTTGCGCCGCCCTGTGAACTAATCTAAGCCCATCCCCCTACACTATCCCATCATCATCCATATGCTTATCCAAGGACTGTTTAAATGCCCCTAATGTGGCTGAGTTAACTACATTGGCAGGCAGGGCATTCCACGCCCTTACCACTCTCTGAGTAAAGAACCTGCCTCTGACATCTGTCTTAAATCTATCACCCCTCAATTTGCAGCTATGCCCCTCGTACTAGCCGACGTCATCATCCTAGGAAAAAGACTCTCACTGTCCACCCTATCTAATCCTCTGATCATTTTGTAGGTCTCTATTAAATCCCCTCTTAGCCTTCTTCTCTCCAATGAGAACAGACTCAAGTCCCTCAGTCTTTCCTCATAAGACCTTCGCTCCAGACCAGGCAACATCCTGGTAAATCTCCTCTGCACCTTTTCCAATGCTTCCACATCCTTCCTGTAATGGGCCGACCAGAACTGTACACAATATTCCAAGTGAGGCCGCAGTAGCGTTTTGTACAGTTGCAGCATGACATCACTGCTCCGGAACTCAATCCCTCTACCAATGAAACCTAACACACCGTATGCCTTCTTAACAGCACTATCAACCTGGGTGGCAACTTTCAGGGATCTATGTACCTGGACACCAAGATCCCTCTGCACATCCACACTACCAAGAATCTTTCCATTGACCCAGTATTCTGCCTTCCTATTATTCTTCCCAAAGTGCATCACCTCACATTTATCTGCATTGAACTCCATTTGCCACCTTTCAGCCCAATTCTGCAGTTTATCCAAGTCTCCTTGCAACATTCTTCGACACTGTCCACCACTCCACCGACTTTAGTGTCATCTGCAAACTTACTAACCCATCCACCTATGCCTGCGTCCAAGTCATTTATAAAAATGACAAACAGCAGTGGTCCCAAAACAGATCCTTGTGGCACACCACTAGTAACTGGACTCCAGGCTGAATATTTTCCATCAACCATCACCCTTTGCCTTCTTTCAGAAAGCCAGTTTCTAATCCAAACTGCTAAATCTCCCTCAATCCCATACCTCCGCATTTTCTCCAATAGCCTACCATGTGGAACGTTATCAAAGGCTTTACTGAAGTCCATGTACACCACGTCAACTGCCCTACCCTCATCCACATGCTTGGTCACCTTCTCAAAAAACTCAATGAGGTTTGTGAGACACGACCTGCCCTTGACGAATCCATGTTGACTATTGTGTGGGTCCAGCTCGGCTCATGGGTCTCCCTTCCCTCATGGTGTTACTGAGCCAGTTGGGTTTTTACCATAATCCAGCAGCATTCATGATCACTTTCTCCTGGGGCCAGCCCCACAAATTACCAGATTCATTCCCATCCATTTCACAACCTGCGTTGGTGTTTTTGCAGGTTCTCTCTCATTCCCTTCTTTCCATTTCACCGCATGTTCACAGGGGGTTAGAAGTGCCAGATCAGCAGCTGAGAAGCATCACACCAGGATCTGTCAGACTGACCTGGTTTATTGTGATGTGAACATCATTTGATTTTGAAAATGAGAGGAAGATGCACCGTTCACAAAGGGGAGAAATCATGGGAATGTGAAGGTTGTGACAAGGGTTTCAGATCCTGATCTGCACTGGCAGTGCGTCAGCAAATTCACACAAGGGAAGGGCCTCACTCAGTTATGCCACCTGCCGATACATCAGCAAGTATACACAGGGGAGAGAATATTCACCTGCTCTGAGTGTGCGAAGGGATTCATTCAACCCTATAACCTGTGGACACACCAGCAAGTCTACACTGGGGAGAAACTGTTTATCTGCTTAGTGTGTGAGAAGAGTTTGCTGATTTATCCAGTCTGCTGATGCATAAGCGGATTCACACCGGTGAGAGAACTTTTACTGCCCAAGACTGTGGGAAGAGCTTTAAGTGCTTCAGGGATCTGATGTGCTATCAGTGGGGTTCAGACTGATGAGAGACCTTGTAGGTGCCCAGACTCTGGGAGGTGTTACAAAGGTCCTGGTGAATTAATTTGTCATCAACATATTCACACTGATGAGAGACCATTCAAGTGTCCCACTGTGTGACTGGGTTCAGGACAGCATCTGACTTCACTGTACACTGCCGGGTTCACACTGGGGAGACGCCATATTCCTCCTCCAAGTGTGGGAAGGCATTTGCAATGTCATCTACACTTGTGAAACACCAGCGGGTTCACACTGCGGGGAGGCCTTTGCCTGCTCAGAGTGTGGAAAGCAATTCACTCAGTTAACCAACCTGCTGAGACACCAGTGAGTTTACACTAGAAAGAGACCTTCACCTGCTCTGACTGTTGGAAGGGATTCACTCAGTTATTCAACCTGATTAGACACCAGCATCTCCACAAATAACTCCAGTGACTGAATTTTGCTTTTAGTTACATTAGTTCTAAATGCCTTCAATAAAGTCCGAGGAGCAGATAAATAAATGGTGTTTGCTGCTAAATATGAGCTAGATTCATTCAACCCTGGGAAATCCTCTCCTCCTCAAGTCTTGAAACAGGCTTTTTTTTAAATAAACTTGTGCTGTTGATGTTTCATGACACAAACAGCAGAAAAGAATATGGTGAAGGATGTGAAAACCATTGGGGTTTCCCTGTGAAGGTTGAGATCCTGCTGCCCACATTTCTGAAAACAGATGAATGGGAAAAGGTTGGTTAAAGGAGGAATAGGACCAATTTGGGACCTTAGAAGTGAGGGACATTATGTACTGAATAAATACTTAATATGTGTCTCTGGCAAGGAAGCAGATGTTCTCCTGGCCATGGTAACGCAGGCGGAAGTCAGTCAGGAGAAGAGTTGGAAATTGATGTGAGGGAGGTTCTGGAGAAGCTGTCGGTATTTCAAATTGATGAAGCCCCAGGATCAGATGAGATATATCTAAGGTACTGAAAGAAGTGAGAGTGGACATTGAAGGGACACTGGCCAGAATTGTTCAGTATTCCTTAGATTCTGCGCTGATGTCAGACTACGGGAGAATTACAAACAATAATGCCCTTGTTCTTAAAAAAAAAATTGGATGCGCCAAAAAGTACAGACCAGCCAGTTTAACTGCAGGAAACTTCTCACAACAGTTGTTCAAGATAGAATTAATAGTCACGTTGTCAGACATGTTCATTTAAGAAGAGCCATTCTTCAATAAAAATCACATCTAACTGAGTTGCCGGAGCTTTTTGCTGAGGTGTCCAAGACGGTCGGTGACGGTAATGCTGTTGATGTGATGTACATTGACTTCCAAAAGGCATTTGATATGTTGCCTCACAAGAAAAGGGAGTGTGTTAATCCTGTTAAAGTTTGTCTTTCTCTTCTGTTGGTGCGTGTAGATCACCCTCGTCATATCGCTCATGGTTCTTCTTTATTCCGTTAAAAATGACTAAATTCCTGTTTGAATCAGCAGTTTAACAAGAATACAATGGCTGCAGATATGATAGTAAGGCATGATGGCTAATGATCTTTTATTTTCATGCTGGGATACCTGTGAGGAAATTTAAAGCTCATAGAATAAATTTCAGTGCAACATTGCCTGAATAAGTGGAAGCAGAGTAATGGTTAATGGGGATCTTTTGGGCTGGAGGAAGGTTTGTCTCGAGAGTTCCCTAGCAATCAATATTGTGACCCGTCCTTATCCTGCTTTCTACGAATGTTCGAGATCCTGGTGTAGAGTGGGCAGTTTCAAAGTATGACGACAGAATAAAGCTGGAAAACATTGGAAACTGAGCTAAATAGAGTTAGAATTCAAATGACACAGACAATGTGGTGGGAGTGGGCCAAAAGCTGGCAGATGATGTTCAATGGCATGAAATGGGAGGTGACTGCTTCTGGCCGGAAGATCAGCATTCTCTTATCTCCTACAGTATAAATATTGTTCTCCCTTTACATTGGTATTTCTTGCGGATTGTTTTGATGAGTGCAAGAATGAAAGCTTCAACAAAGTGGAATGGGCAAATCGGTGGCAGATGAAGTTAAATATGGAGAATGTGAGGTGATAGACTTTGTTGTAAGGAACATGGAGAGACAGCGTGCAATAATGAATCCTATTCTAAAGGCTGTGCAGTCGCAGAGACCTGTGTGTATGTGTATGCGCAATATGCAATAAAGGTGTTTGGACAGCTGGAGAGAGCTGTCCATAAAGTAGGCTGTATCCCAGGCTTCGTCAATAGGTTCACAAAGTATAAGAATGATAGCATTATGGTGAACTTGTAGAATACACGAGTGAGACCTTGTTACACCTGATCTGGTGCCACACTTCAAGAAGGATGCAAATGAATTGAGGAAGCATGCAGAACAGGTTGATGCGAATTGCTCCAGGGATGAGAAACTTCAGGTATGAAGTTAGATTACAAAAGTTGGAATGAGTTTCCTTGGAGATTTGATGCGATATTTCAAAATCCTGAGAGGTTCTGACAGTCGATGGGAAGAAACTGTTCCTGCTAGGAAAATGATCAAGAATGGGGTGGAACAGATTAAAAGTGTTTGGTAAAAGAAGCAAATCTGAGGTGAGAAAATTGTTCTTACTCACACAGCATGTTAGTTAGGATGTGGAACAAACTGCCTGGATCAATGGCTGCATTTGTGGGGGTATTGGATCATTGTTTCCATTTCAATAATACGCAGTGGATTGTCGTGCCTTTTCCCCAATACAGGATAGTGTGAAAGGAGAAATTTAAGAATCCATTCAGTCACAGCTTGTGACGGTTTGGTTAAACTTTGCTGTTGAAGTATAAATAGTATTGGACTGCAGTCAGTGAATTGGAATGTAGTCATCTAGTAGGGAGTTCAGTTGACACTTACTGTACATTGATCGGAGTGTAGGACATTGAGGGATTCACCTTTATAGAAGCTGATAATATCATGGGGGTATATCATGTGGTGAATCGCAAAGTCTTTCCCTTAGGGTAGGGGAGTTCAAAACTAGATTGTTAAGATTCAATGGGGACCTGAGGGGCAACTTTCTCACAGGGTGGTTTGATTGTGGAATGACGTGTCAGAGGAAGTGGTAGATGCAAGCACAGTTACAACATTTAAAGATGTTTGTTTCCTCGGGTATATGAATAAGAAAGGTTTAGAGGAATATGGGCCAATTGCAGACAAATAGGCCTAGTTCAGTTTGGGAAACTTGGTTGGCATGGATATGTTGGCCCAAAGGGCCTGTTTGCATGCTGTATTACTCATATGTTACTCAGTCATTAAGCTCCTACGCAGAGCCTGTGCTGACATGTTGGGCCCAATAGCCTCCTGCCGCATAAGAATTAGGTCATAATTTTGTGACTTAACCATCAGTGTTTGGTTCTGCTGATGTTAGTAAACTCCATCCCTAGTCAGCTGCAAAGCACAGTTCAGGAGTGTAATGGAATACTGCCAAACTGCCTAGACGATTGCAGCTCAAAAACACTCACCACAACATGGCCTGCGTTACTGACAAAGTTCCCAGTAGCCTTCAGTATCCACTTCCTTCTCCACTGAAGTGCAGTGTGCACCATCTACAAGCTGCACTACAGTAACTCATCAAGGCTGTTTCAACAGCACCTTCCAAACACATAATTTCTACCTAGGAGGAAGGGTGATAGAATTATCAGAATACTGCAACTTAGAATTCCGTTCCAATCCATGCAACATCCTGAGTTGGAAAGTCATTGCCACTACTGTGGCTTGATCAAAATCCTGGAAATCCCCTCTATACAGTACTGCACGTGTCCCTACATCACATTGACTGCAGCACTTCAGAAGCTAGCTCACAACCACCACCAGTTCAAGATGGGCAATAAATCTATGTGGTGAAGACCAAATCCCATGAATGAATAGAAAATGTTAGATCTCTGGTATGTGGAGAGAGACGCTCCGACAATTATCCTTTGGGCAGAGAGGGTTAAGCAGTGATTTAGTCGAGGTGCAGATTTGTTTCTAGGAGTTTTTATTTGAAGTGAGAGAATTATTTACATTGACAAAATGTTTAGTAACTACAGAATGCAGCTTTCAGATAATTGGAAAATAATGCAAGGTGAAGATGTGGAGATTATTTGACTCAAGTTCTGAGGATCTGGAACAGATTAAATGGTAGATAGAAACAGATTCTGCAGTCATTTTCAAAAGTGATTTGGAATTTTAACGTAATGAGGAAAGAATTAGTGGGCTCTGGGCACAAGGCAGTGAAGTTGGGACAGAATTGCAGAACTTTTCAAGAGACTATGGCCCCAATGAGGGTGAATGGCCACCAGCCCCTGCACTGTGTGATACTGCACCATTCACTGTCAGTGATGAAGCTCATCCCAGGGCAGCAGTGAGGGAAGCTCTCGAATTGAGGGAAGGGTCACAGATGGAGCTTTTTAAAAGCCACATTTCCAGAATATAGTACTGGCAGTCCGTGGGTTGCAATGGGTTCCATTCTGCAGACTATTTGCAAGTTGACTTGTACACAAGTCAGAACGTGACGCAGGACAATATAAAGGAGCCATTTGTTAAGACAGAAAATGTTTGTATGTTGAATCTTTAAAATTACACCCTTGTGTGATTGCATTTGTATGTGCCAGCTTTCATAAGTTGTAAATCAGGGAACCCCTGTCTTCCAACCAGTTAATTGGATTGGCAACATCAGTAAAAACAGATTATTATCAGATTATAAATCTGTTATGTGATTAACAGCAGCAATAACAGTAGAATCTAATACCCACAGTTACTCCATGATCTTCTTGGTGCTGTCACTGAATGAATCCCTCCCATACACAGTGCAGGTGAGTGGCCTCCCCCCGAGAGAGTGTGTTTGTGTAAATGCAGGCTGTCAGACTGAGGGAATCTCAGCCGCCACACATGGAGCAGGTGAATGGCCTCTTTCCCCAGTGTGAATTTTCTGGTGTGCATTCAAGTTGGATGACTACTTAGACCTCTTTCCACAGTCAGTGCATTTGAATGGGCTTTCTTCAGTGTAAACACACTGGTGTAAAATGAGTCAGGATCATTTAGTAAATCCCTTCCCATGTACAAAGCAGATGAATGGTCTCTCCCCAGTGTGACTGTCTCACTGAATTTTAGGCTGGGATGGATACTAGAATCCTTTACCTCTGTCCTCACATTTCAACAATTTTTGCAGAGCACCATATGCGACTGCGCCAATGAATTTCGAGCAGTGATAGATAATTAAATACTTTACCACAGGCCTCACATCTCCATGGTTTTGCCATTGTGTCAGTGACCTCATGCCCCTCCAGTTTGCATAATCTGTTGAAGCCTTATCCACAAGTGTATGGTGTCCCTCCACTGTGAATGGGATGATTTTTTTCAGGCTGTGTGACTGGATACAGTCATTTCCACAGATATTTTTCTAGAAACTCTTGATTGAGACTCAGACACACAACCAATGATGTTTAAAGTCTTTTCCCACTGGCAAAACAAACAGCTCTTCAGGTTTGATGAAGCAAGTGACTGTTAGGTCTTAACCAGACATTTGATTTAAGTTTCCTCTTCCCAACATCTTCATTGAATCCAAACATTTACAAAAGTCATCTTTGTCGGTCCAGGATACAAATTCAGAATAAAGTTCAGTCTCTATGGGGGATTTATTCCCCTCTTGTGTCCCTAAAGATGTGGAGCTCAGTCCCACGCACCTCCTTTTTCCCATCTTCTGGAACACCACAGACTTCCCTGCTAAAGTTGGAGCAGGTGAATGGCCTAGCCCCAGTATGACTGCACCAGTGAGTTTCTAGTTCAGGAGGAACCTGAATCTCTTCCCACCGTCCCTTCGTTTCCATGGTTTCTCCCTTTTGTCACTATAGTTGTGCCTTGGCAGACCTATTGATTGGCTGAAGCCTCATCCACACACACAACACACATGCTGTTTCTCCCCACTGTGAATGGTGCTTTTTCCTTCCATGGTCACAACCCAATGATATTTCAAATTGTGATAACTTGCTTGATTCTGTTAAACCCTCCTGTGGTGTTTGATTAGAGTTTTCCAAATGCAAATCTACTTCATGCCTTGTGAAATTGAGTGAAAGCAGAAGAAAGGGAGTCAGAGCAAACCCAAGGAACCACAAAGGCAGGTTAAGAAACTGAGCTGAATGGACCTGGTAATTTTTGAGGTCAGCACGAGAAAAAAGGACAGCGAAGGATTGTCACAAAAACCCAACTGATTGACTAATATCCTTAGGGGAAGAGAACCTGCCACCCAGCCCAGGCAGTCAGAAGATTCTGGGCTACATGCGAAGTAAGGGGGAAGACAGATGTGACAGCCTGATTTTACAAATCTACAACACAAGCCGGTCTTGACAAAATTTCAATGAAAAATGCAGCTTCATAGAACATTCCATTGGTTTATGGAATTGTTATTATATGCAAGGTGCTGTAGCTGTGTTTTCCCTGTACTTTTGTATGCTCTTTTACAGAGATAGGGAGATTTGTGAGGCTGGAGGAGATTGTAGAGCGAGGGATGATTGTAAGGGTTGGAGGTCATTTTGGAGATGGTGAGAGTTCTGAGACTGGAGAAGATTGTAGAGATAAGGAGAATTGAGAGGCTGTAGGAGATTACAGAGGAAGGGAGCTTTGTCGGGGCTGGAGAAGTTTAGGGATAGGGACATTTGTGAGGCAGGAGGAGATTACAGAGATAGGGAGGGCTGGAGGGGATTATAGAGACAACATTCTGAGGCTGGAGGAGATTGCAGAGATAAGGAGAATTGTGAGTTTGGAGGAAATTATAGAGACAGGGAGGATTTTAAGGCTGAAGAGGATTACAGAGAAAGATGGAGGAATGTAACACTTTAGGAGATTACAGAGATAGGGAGGGTTGTGAGACTGCAGGACATTATTGTCTAAACAGCACATGGATTGCAGCAGTTCAAGAAGAAAGTTCACCATCACTTTCTCCAGGTCAAAAAAAGATGGACAATAGATACTGGTCTGGGCAGCAAAGACCACACCCTATGAATAAATTAAAATTAAGATTGGTTTCTGTTTGGTGGAGAGGTAGAAGAAGCTCCGATAATTCCCCTTGGAGCTGAGAACATTAAGCAGTGAATTAGCAGAGGTGTGGATTTGTTTTCAGGATATTTCATTTGCAGAGAGAGAGAGAAAGAGAAATTATTAACGTTGTCACAATGTTTGGTAACCTTCACATAATTGGCAAATAATGCAAGATGAAAATGTGAAAATTATTTTACTCGGCAAGTTCCAAGGATATGAAAAAGTCTGAACAGCAGCTGGATGTGGATTCAGTAGTTATCCTCCAAAAGAGATTTGGAATTTAACTTTTTAAGGAAAGAATTGGAGGGCTATGAGCTAACAGCAGGGGCGTTAAAATAGATTTGCAGCGTTTCTGGAGTGTGAGAATACAGTCACAATGGGCTGTTTGGCCACCAGCCCCTGTGGTCTGTGATACTGCACCATTCACTGGGAATGATGACGCTCACCCCAGGTTGGAGAGAGGAAGGATCCCAGCACTCGCCTCAAAATGGGGCCCAGCTGATTGACGGCTGCTGATGGACCAATTACAGGAGAGTGGGCAGGGCTGACAGCCCACGCGGATGTGGCGAGTCCTCCGTCCAATGGAATTGAATGTAGGTGGGGCAAGAAAGCCTCAATGCCGTTGTAACTGGCACCTGAGTGAATGCAGGAGGTGGTGACGGGGAAGCGAGAGAATTGACGGACACCGGGAGGAAAATGAAATCAGTCTGGACTGGGGGATTTTATGAACATCCAGTGTAGGCCTCTAGATCTGAAGATGGCTGCGGGCCTCAGGCAGTGATAGGCCCCGGGTAACTGCTGCCGTCTTTATTGGGGGCGAGGTGCAGCAATGCCCATGCATATACTTCTTGGGGTTTTAAAGTGATTTGAAAAGGAGTATTTACATAGAAAACTGAAACCAAGAGAAATGTTTGTCTTTTCTAGATTTCTATCCTGGACTGCCAGTGATTTTTGTGAATTCATTTTACAGGGTATTAATTGAGAAAATTTTGCAGACCAGGATCTCAAAACAAGTTCTGACAGTCAGCAGAGGCATCAGGATCTCAATATCATGGGAACTTAACTGTGGAAGGAAAAAGGTTTGTCTGTTCTGTCTGTGGGAAAATAATTCCAATCTGTTTTTAAATCGAAAAGGAGCATCATGTTCAAACTTGTGGTCAGATCGCCCTGGGGTATGTGTTCAGTTCTGGGTCCTGCAGCTGAGAAAGAGATACTGGCCAGAGAGAGGCACAGATTTCTCCAAATAACCACTCAGCTCTTTGAAAGAACTGTTTCAATCACCCGTTTCATGATTTTAACCTTTATATTCTCAACTACCTGTAAACTTCACTTTAAAATTCCTATGGACTCAAATTCCAGTACCCTTTCATGTGAAACATTCCAGATCCTGACAACTGTTGCTCCTTAACATGCTGAAGTCCACTTAGAGTCTAGAGAGTTATAAAGTGCTGAATTGAAAGATGAGCTGAATTAGAACAGTACAAGAGGCTGAGGTCAGTCAGTTGAAATGACAAGGCTGTGCTGTGAGTGCTGTTTGGCTCAATGAGAGTGCTTTGGAATTGAGTGTATTGAATCAAAAAATTAGGTGAGACATGGAGAAGACGAAGCTGAAAGTTTGAGTGTGGTGCTCAGACTCAGTTCAGGCAGTTCAGAAAGTGACATGGTCCCAATGGAAATAGCCAATTAGTAAGTGATACCTGCAGGGAATTTTCTGACCGTTTTAAAAATATAATATTCAGCTTAAGTACACATAGGAGCTTTTGATTATGATAGAAGTGTTTGAAATGAAAGAAGATCCCTGACTCAATATCTTAAAGGGAGTATCTGGCTTAATGTAGGGAGAAGTCATGACAGGAGACCTTGGACCCATGCCATGCTACTCTTGCACAGTGTGGAAAATAAGGGATGCTTCCAGTGTCCCTGACGTCTTCACATGCAGGAGGTGTGTCCATTTGTAGCTACTGATGAACCGCTTTTTTGAGCTGGAGTTGTGGGTGACTAACTATGGACCATGATGCGTGATTCTATAAATATCATGGACAGCAATTTTAAAATAAAATAGAATCCTTCCAGTGAGGAAACAGGCCATTCAGCCCAACAAGGCCACATTGATCCTCCAAAGAGCACCCCACCCAGACTCAGCCGCTGACACTATTCCCTGTGACGCTGTATTTCCCATGGCTGACTCACCCAACCTTCAAATCCCCGAACACTATGGATAATTTAGCACAGCCAATCCACCTAACCTGCATATCTTTATACTGAGAGAAGAAATTGGAGCTCTCCTTGGAAGCTCATGCAGAAACGGGAAAGTGTGCAAACTCTACACACACTCCTCGAGGATGAATTGAACCAAGGTCCCTAGTGCTGTGAGGTAGCAGTGATAACCACTGAGCCACAGTGGTCACAGCCTTTGTCAAAGTGGTCACACCACAGGTGAGAATTACATGTAGTCTGCTGCATAAAAGGGGAGAAAAACAAATGGCAGAGCTAGAGTGACATGGGATTCAAAATAGTAAGGGCTACTGACAGACGTGACTACAGGATGGTACGTTGCCTCCCTGATGCCAGGATGAAGGATGTCATGGAGTGGCTGCAAGACATTCTGGAGGTGGAGGCTGAACAGCCAGTGATTGTGGTTCACAGAGGGACTGATTACATAGTTAAACATAGGGATACATATCTGAAAGCTGAATATAGGAAGAGAGGAGATAGATTAAAATACAAAACCAAATGTAATAATGTCAGGCATACTCCCAGTGCCACATTGCTAGCAAGAGCAGGAATAAGAGAATAGATTAAATGAATGTGTGACTGGAGAAATTGTTTACAGACAAGAGTTTAGATTCTTTAGGCATTGGGACTGTTTCTGGGTAAGGTGGGACCTGTACAAGCCTGACCGGTTGCCCCTGGTCAGAGCTGGGATAAATCTCCTCATGGGCTCTTTTTGCTAGTTCATTGGGTGAGGTTTTCAACTAGAATGGCAACCTAAGTGTCGGCTGACATAGGTCAGATTCAGATCAGGAAATATGAGGTGGAATATTAGTTAGTTATCTAGTCCATGATTCAGAAAGACAAAAAAGGAGAATTAAGTGAGGATCAAGTGGGACTTCATACATCAGTCCTGACATCCCAAAAACCAGTCTGATGAGAGATAAAAGGTACTGCACATGGTGGAGAATCCGAGATTACAAGCATGGGGCTGGATGAACACAGCAGGTCAAGCAGCATCATAGGAGCAGGAAAACTTGACGTTTCGGGCCTAAACCCTTCATCAGAAATGGGGGAGGGGAAGAGGGTTCTGAAATAAATAGGGAGAGAGGGGGAGGTGGATAGAGGAGAGGATAGGTGGAGAGGAGGCAGACAAGTCGAAGAG